>CAUYRT010051571.1:0-29285 GCA_963574885.1 Lepilemur ruficaudatus | reverse complement strand
ATATATCTTTAGTTGGCCAATTAATTTCTTTCTTTCTATTTATAGTAGAGACGGGGTCTCACTCTTGCTCAGGCTGGTTTCGAACTCCTGACCTTGAGTGATCCGCCCGCCTCGGCCTCCCAGAGTGCTAGGATTACAGGCCTGAGCCACCGCGCCCGGCCCAATAGCAGACAATTTTAAAACAACTAGTTCGGTTTAATTGTAGGATCTTTGAAATCAGGAAAATATATTCCTACTCTATGTATCCCCAGTACTTTATAAAAAATACATTAGGTATAATAGTTGCATGTTAGACAAATGACTGAATAGACACATAGCATAAATACAGCATGTTATATAGTTCTTCAACTGTAGTTAAAAGTTAAAAATGTAACCAAGCAAAATAGTAATCACCATTAACTTTTCTCTTGGAGCTATTATATCTTATTTACAGATTATTATTTCTATAGTTTCATTTCCGTTTTAGAATAAAATCATGTCCATCAATTAATCTTCCTATATCTTCCCATTTTATCATATGAAACTATTAATATTATTCATTGATAGTTTTCAACACTGTATCTGTTTGTTGTCATTATACGAAATAAGATTTATCTATTTGCTGATTATATCTGAAGAAGTTTGAAATTAGGGATATTTTTAAATGGAAGCAGCAAATTTGACTTGTAGTTTATTCCACATGACAGCTGTGAACTAAAGTTTTTGAGAACTGCTAGAGCTCTAGTGAAATAGGTAGTCTTAATTAATGCCAAATGATGCTCACACCAGGCAGGAGACTTCTTGCGGTGCAGAATGAAGTTGCACATTGAATTTGTTACCACGAAAAGAAATTTTATACGGGGACTGAATGATGGTAAAGACAGAAGGACCTACCTGGCAGGCTGTCAATTCAAGCTCATTGGCATTCAATCAATAATAAAGTGACATTTAAATAATTATCTAAATACAAGATATATTTTGTACCAGATTCATTGCTCTTAGTTTTGGTTTCTTGTGTTTTTTGAAAGTCAATGTCAATTTGGAGAGCTTCATGGGAAATATTCGGTCACAATTCATCATAACTTTACATTTTTCTGAATCTTCCTTGATTATAAGCTTAAATTTTACTTGTAAGCCATTAAAGCTTGCAAATATCAAGTTTTCTATTTAATCATTATTTCATATTCCCAGTTGAACACACACAGGCATATTTAATAAACAGGGATTACATATACAGTCATGTTCTGCATAACGGTGTTTCAGTCAAAGGTGCATTGCGTATAAGATAGTGATCCCATCAGATTATAACAACATATCTGTACCTTTTCTATGTTGAGGTATGTTTAGATACACCGATACTTACTATTGTATTACAATTGCCTACTCTACAGGCTTATAACCTGGGAGCAATAGTGTAATAGGCTATACCGTCTAGGTTCGTGCAAGTGCACTGTATGATGTTCACACAACGACAAAATCACCTAGCCACGCATTTCTCAGAAAATATCCCCCTCATTAAATGATACGTAACTGTCTATAGGTGTGTATAGGCATATAATTTCTAAATATATAATCAAATTTTTAATTTCTCTAAACACATTTTTTCTAATATACATCCAATTATTATAAATGACACAGAAGTCTGCTAATAAAATTAAAATTTTAGGAAGTTTTTCTTACATTTCTAAAATTTTTCAAAAATATCTTTAGTTGCTTAGATGTTTGGTGCATACTACTTTATAACTATTATGTTTTCATCATAGATTATGTACTGTATCATGACCCAGTGTCCTTTTATCCTGTCCAATGATTTTTACTTTAAAGTCTAAATATTCTGTTATTTTTATTATTATTTATTATTTATTATTTTTATTATTATTTTTAGTGTACATAACATTTGTTAGATATGTTTCATTGGAATCACACCTGTAAAAAATGATAAGAAAACACTATCATGTAGAAATATAGTATTATCCACCAAAATTCAGGCCCAATAGGGCCAGCTTACACTTTCAGGACCTCTGAAGCTGAAATGGCCCATCGGGGTTATTTTGTACTGACAAATGACTATATATTTATACCTCCATCTTAAATAGTCACTGCTCATAAAGAATGTGTACCTGAGATGGCCCCAGAAGACACTGTCAACTGGAGGCTATCTAAAAATAGCACTCCCAATATTTGGAACAGTTAGAATTAGTCCTTCCCTGAATGAGCACCAGTGAGGCATATCACCACATGTACCACAAATATTCTTTTCTAAGCAATAATCAGTATCGTTTCCTCTTATGTTCATCCCTAACTGCAGAACCCAGTTTCCGTATGTTATCATTTCTATGCAGCCTCAAGAATGTTCCTTAGATAAACAATGAAGACTTGGAAAAAGGCAAAGTGTGTGAGAGGGGTGGATATGATAAATTACTTTAAAAAATTCCTTAATATTTCTTATGGTGCAAGCTCTCTGGTGAAAAATTCCTTAAATTTCTTCCATACAAATGCCTCAATCTCTTTCATTCTTGAAGGGTATTTCTGTTGGGTATAGAATATCGGTTACGGTGTTTGTTTTTGAACTTGTTTTTCAGCACTTTAAAGCCATTGTTTTACAGTCTTGTGGCTTCTATAATCAAACAAATTGCTTTTCCATCTGTGTATTGTATCTTTATTCTCTCATTCTTTCAAGATGTTCTTCTTATCACTGGATTTCATCAATTAGACTGTGATGTATTTAGGTGTGGTTATACCCATGTTTATCCTGCTTTGAGTTCACAGAGCTTATTTAAACTGTAATGACAGTGGAATAGGAAGAGTAGAAATAAAACTTGACAGATTTTGTTAATGAAAAATAGTTGTAGGCCTAGACCTATGTTCTTAAATCATATGATCATGCCATTAAATGCATACAATAATATAAAACGGTTTCCAGAAGGATATAATGAACTTTGTAACTGTTTTGGAAGCACAAGCCTTCAAGGAAATGAAATGAATAAATTTTACATGTATATATTAATATGTCTAAAACCCCATAATATCAGTTATGATTTTTTAGGTTTATTAAAATGTACAACTTTGCTCATTATTATAAAGTTTTCTCAGAAGAAAATATTTTTGCATATGTTTTATGAGATACTTTACCCCTTGCACGTCATTTTTAGGGGAAAAATAGTAACAAGATAAAAAATATTAGTCTGAGAAAAAAGTCCTGACAGAGGGATGATTGTACAAAAATTCCAATTTTTGTCCTTATTTTCTTTTGTTGATAACAGTCTACCAATAGTTTCAAAAGCTATGAAATATTTTAGGCACATATTTTTATATATCTAAACCAGCTGATTTTTAAAATAAACACTTCTAAAGCATGAAATGACAGTGATTGTTTTTCCTACAATCTGTTAGTGTATGTTTAGCATAGATAAATAACAAAGACAATTAAGTTCAGAAAAAATAAATCCCTCAAAATCTATGCTTATATAAGTCTTTCAATCCGGTAGGGGAATTTTAGATGTTTACTCATATGAGTAGTATTTATTAACATTTATTTGAGATTGTCTTCAAGCCTGTAAGTCTGTGGTGACTTAAATAAAATTCTGTAGTGGATATCTTGAAAGCCAGAATCAAATGGATTATTTCTTTCAACATAATTTAATAGAGAAAGACAAATTACTGGGTCTTGATTAAGATATATAGAAGTATGTATAGTGATTCCAGGTATTTTCAAAAAGGAATGTTTGATGTGATTTTTCATGAACTAGTTTCCATTTTTCATGAAAATTTGCACACACACACATATATTTGGATGATTTTGTTCTGAGATGACACATACATTTTGAGATGTAAAGTGGATGTTCATGAAAAAATTAGCTATGATGAAAATGATAGCAATAGATATATGCCTGGAATTATACATAAAAATTTGGGGGGGTCATTGTATTTAGGGTGACTGTTAGCCTTAAATATTAAGTTAGATTATTATGGTTTTATGCCAAGTTTACTAAAATGGATATTATATTATTCTGGGTGTTATGTGCATATGTTTAATACCATTTTTATGCAAAATGGGCATGCAAACTAATTTCATTAATACTGTAAGTGTAGATTGGATGACATTTTTCATCAATTTATAATGTATTTTAATACTTAGTGTCAGTTCCCATAGTTTTGTCCTGCCAGCAGTTGGAAAAACAAACACTGTTTTAGTAATTTACTTACGTTCATTTCTTCTGTAGACTATACTGAATGCTACCTTTCTAAACCAACTGCAAAAGGTTCAAACATGGTAGTATGCCTGATAGTTTCTATCCCATTTTATTTTCTTATTCTTTTCTAGACAATCTGATTTAGACCGTCTTGTCTATTTTTTTCTCTCCTAAATATGAAGTGTTGACTCATGTTTCTAAAACTTTTCTCAAACATATTCTCTATTCCTGTAATTTATCCTCTTTTTATCGCCTTAATTTTTCCATAATTCTGGTCTTATTTCAGGACCCAACTAATATGCAGCCGTCTCTATGAATTTTTCACTGTCTGACCAAATCTATCACTAAATGTATTGTTTCTACCATGTATTTGATAATTATCTATCTCCTATTAGCTCTCTTTTGCAAACTCATTAAATGCAACATGTAAGGGTTGTTTTGAGGTTCTATGCACAGCAATGCACATGCAAAGATTTGGTTGAAGTCTCGTGTATATTAGTCAAAGTTCTTGCCAGCTCTGTTGAGTATCCAGGGAATCCTGGAGCTAATGAATATTCAAAGAGTAAGCTCTATTATCTTCTATCTCTTGTTCTGAAATCAACTCACAGACCTAGATGATTTGAAACTGAAAAATGACAAAAATCATCATTAGAAATCAGAAGCTTTGGGATGTGGTACTCTGGAGAAATCTTGTTTAAACCATCTGAATAAGTTCTGGAGGGATTCTCTCTAATTGCTGCTACTGTCACCACTATAGAAGTACCCATAACTATGCATAAACATTTGTACACATACCACACATATATATTTGGACGATTTTGTTCTGAGATGGCACATAATTTTGAGATGTAAAGAGGATGTTCATGAAAAAAATTAGCTATGATGAAAATGATAGCAATAGATACATGCCCGGAATTATACATAAAAATTTGTTATCAATGCAGGACCACTGATAACATTTCCTGCTTCTATCTTATAGACCTGTATGAGCTCCTCTTTATAAGTGAATCTTAATGCTCTCAGCTTTGTATTGCCAATGTATTCCACACTTGAGCTCTTAAGCTTGGAGGATTCTACTTTATATTCATACTCTCAAGTGATGTTTCCTAATATTTGTGAGTTTACAGCCTCTACTTAATCGTTTTAGAACCATTAGTTGCCCCAAGTTCTTTTGAGTGTTATCTTGTAGCCATGGTCACCAGTCCAAATTCCTCATCCTCCTATACTTATTGTATTTTATTGCTCAAAGTTCTCAGTCATTATCATTTCTGTCCATTTGAAATGTTCTAATATTGAATCCCAAAAGAGAAGTGGTAAATTGTTTTTCTCCCAGGAAGCTCCTTATACTTATGCTAATTTACCCACATGGATTGCTGTATGGAAAAGTGTTTTGGGAGAGATAGTATTAAAAGGGATGTATAAAATAATCTGTGACATCTTTCCCCTTCTAAAACAATGTGTACCTACTTGTGTTAGGTTGCATGACTTATAGGGGACCATAAATGGTTTTTCTCCAAAGAAGAAAACCGAGTGTCTAGACCTCTGAATGTAAGATGTAGTTAAAAGTTGATGGGAACCATAGAAGCAGAGCATTTTGCAACTGATAAATAAGATATAAAACTGTAATTCTCCCCTCCCCAGAACACCTTGCTACTTTTACTCCCCCAAAGATAAAGTCAAATTTTGGAGAATGGATTCAATATTGAAATACCAGTTACACCAATTTCAGATTAATTATTTATTTTGCTTTTAGGTTCAAAATGTCTCTTAATTCTGATGATGAAAAGCAACCTTTATCAGTGGAAACTCTAGATATTTGGGTGGGAGGAAGAATGTGGGATATGAGTAAGAGAAACCTATGTGGGAAAAGTTATATCGTTTAACACATAACGATGTTTTAATTATAGGCAACACACTGGTGAAATCTGCTTGCACTAGAGTAGTTTCTTACAGCGGTGGCTCTTTAATTATTGGTCTCCAGTCAACAAACATGAATTCACTTTGATCTGTATTATAACTGAACCATTTTTCTGTTTTGAATTCCAGAGGAAAGGAAGTTAACACCAATAAGATCTTAAGTATAATTTCTCTTTATTGGTGACTCAGACTACCTAAGAGGAACAATGAAACAAACCTAAAATCACCAAAGACAAAAAAAAAAAAAAAAAAAATCTAAAAGAGTAAAATATCAGAATTTTCACATTTCTTGTAATTGCCAACACATTAAAATTAGATGAAGACACATTCTCTTGGGTGCAAGAAACAATGTCCTTTGTTTTCAGCAGAATGTGAAAATTGGCTATTTATGCCAAATTTGATAAAACACAGATTGCTGATCTTTCCCAAATTACACCTGGGTCTAGTTTTGAATCTGTTACATATTTTTCTCTTCCTTCCTTCCTTTTTTTTTTTGAGACAGAGTGCAGTGGAGTCTTCATAGATCACTGCAACCTCAAACTCCTGAGCTCAAGCAATACCCCCATCTCAGCCTCCCAGAGTGCTAGGATTACAGGTATGAGCCACTGTGCCCAGCCTCTTTCTTTTTTTTAAACAGCAGTGATCCCAGTAATTTTGAAATTTACTCGTTTCTATGGTCACTGTCTATGATACATGTGTGTTTTATTTTGTGGGGTCTATCTTAGCTTGGCATCTTTTTATTATGACTATTTGTTCCTTTTGTCTGATTTGCCACACACAGATAATTATGTTCCCAGCTTTAGGTGATAGATTTTTCTAAGATGTCTTACAACCATGGTCTGGATCCTATTACTTAAGACACTCATGTTTTTCATAGTTGAATTTCTTACAGTAAGAGAGAAGACTTTCTGGACTTCTTCCTTAGTACCTGGGCATTCGCAACCCTTCTAAGACCATATGGTACAGATGGCCAACTTACTTCATCTGGCTCCTTTTCAATTTCAGTTCAAATTTAATATCAAATTATTCAATGTCAACTTACCGCAAGAAGATAATCTGCCTTCCTTTTAGTAACAACTGGTGTGTAGCTATAGATAAATTTAGAAAAGTGATTATTAGATGGTCTAAAAGATGCAAGTTTTTCTTATTCTATCAGAAGTAATCTATTAATATTTTTAAATTATTAAATGTGTAAGCTATTATGATACCAAGATTTTTTTACCTTTTTAGGAAGTAACATTCATTTTCACAAATTAAAACCATAGGGCTTTATATCAAAAGCACATCTAAATTTTTTAATAAAAATACATGAAATAACACTTGTTAAACCCTGGCAAATACTCACTGTTTGTGAAGCATTAGAATATTAGGAGATATTTGCAAGATGAAATTCTGAGATGAAACTAAACAGGTTCTGCTTTCATTGAGATTTTATCAAACTTAACCAATAATCATTATGTTATACTACAGATAGCTTAATCTTTTAAGCACATATATGTATCTTTACTAGATTAAATAAAACAATAGATATTTATCTAGGGTTACATTTCTAAACTTTTACCAAAATTTTAAAATTTAATAGATATCAATTAAACATAGTATGTCCAAAGAATTGTGGTGGATCTGAAAATACAATGAGGACAAATAAACTTTTTCATCTGTCAAGAAACTCACAGTCTAATGGAGAACACAGATGGGTAAATTAATGATGGCAATACAATTCAATATGCTGAGTGTCATAATGGAGATATTAACAATATGTTGTGCATTAAAACAAAATAACTGTTATTTCTAAGAGAGTGAGGCAGAACCTGACAAAAGTGGGGATTAGAGCTGATTCTTTTTATTGAATCCAAATATCCTAATTTCTATGAACATTAAGTGGGAAGAAAAAGGTATAAACAAAGATATAAAGCAATGCCAAGGCCCAGCACATAGGTTAGCTAGTGTTGTAGAAATAATGTTGGGAATTTTCAAAGAAAAGAAAGATTGACTCCTTGTGCGAAAGATCTTTTATCTCACAGTAGAGGGTTTACGATTTATCTGTAAAAGAGCAACTGATTGAAGATTCCTAAACAGAAACATGATATGATAAAAAGTCCATTTCTTTTTTCTTTTTCTTTTTTCTTGAGATAGAGTCTTGCTCTGTCACCCAGACTGAAGTGCAGTGGCATCATTATAGCTCACTGCAACCTCAAACTCCTGGGACTTCTGTTGCTGCTTCAGCCTCCTGAGTGCCTGGGACTACAGGAAGGTGCCATAACGCCCAGCTAATTTTTCTGTTTTTAGTAGAGACAGAGTCTTGCTCCTGCTCAGGCTGGTCTCTGAACTCCTGACCTCAAGCAATCCTTCCACCTTGGCCTCCCAGAGTGCTAGGATTTCAGGCCAGGCATGAGCTACCACACCCCGCAAAAGTCCATTTTTAAGGAGAAAACTTTGATAGTTCTGTGGAAAAGAGAGAGGAAACAGAAGAAACACATTGCAGTTGAACAAAGTAAGACATTAACGCAACAGAGAGGGGTGGTTTTCTTCCCCCCGTTAGTAAAAGAGCACTTAGTACTTGTTGCATATGGAAAGTACATCTTAGAATACCTGAACCCTCTCAAATCATGGTTGGGAAGTGGCAAAGTCATAACATGTAACCAAAATGTTTTTGCCCCCATAATTTCCTGAAATAAAAAAATTAAAAAATAAATAAATAAGATGGAAATAAAGTTCTAGACAACATTGATGTTTTGAGGGGCTGGAATGAAAATGCCCTAATTTTTTTTTTCATAGTTCAGAAGAAAGATAAAAGAATAAAAGTATAATCTATAGCTTAGAAATAACTAGAAGCAAAAAAAGTGGGCTATACTGAAAGGTTGATCAATCTGATGAAAGGGAGAAAAAGAGAAATAAAACCAGAAGCAACCAAAAGGATGGTAAATAGATAACACACAATAAATTGGCAGAAATTGGTATAAGATATCATACAGTAAAATTCAACTACTAAAATGCAGAAACTCTCAGATTGGGTAAAATGCAAAATCAAGGTTTAAAAAGTACTGCAATATACACACACACACACACACACACACATGTTGGTATCTATTTGTATATTTATATGTATATATAAGAATAATTAAAAAGATAAAATTATACACCAAGACAAACTTGAACAAAAAGAAAAAAGAGTGGTGGTAAAGTAAATTGATACTAGACTAAAATAGAATTTATTGTAAAGGATTAATAGAAATAAAGAAAAATGTTAATAAAAATCATTCATCAAAAAAAAAAAAAAAAAGAATACCTGAACCTTAAGATACTGAGAACTTCAAATTTCTTTTTTTAAAATAATCACTTCCTGTGAACATCCCTTCACAGGAAAATAAAAATCTTGTATTTTTTTCCCTTCTTCATCCTCATCTTACTTTTTTCTAAATTTCAAATTATTAAGGGGGTAAAAATGTTTTTGGTACATGGATACACGGTATAATGCTAAAGTCAGGGCTTTTAGTGTGCCTGTCACCAGAACAGTGTTCACGTACCCAATAGGTAAGTTTTTATCCCTCCCTCCTTCACCATCCCCCCTTCTTCATCTCCAATGTCCTTTACATTTCTTTGTGCCTATGTGCTCATCATTCAGCTCCCAATTATTAGTGGATGCATGTAGTGTTTGCTTTTCCATTTCTGAGATACTTCAATTAGGATAATGGTCTCCAGTTCTACCCAAGTTGCTGCAAAAGACATTTTTCATTCCTTTTAATGGCTGAGTGGTACTCCATGGTGTGTATGTGTGTGTGTGTGTGTGTGTGTGTGTGTGTGTGTGTGTGTGTGTATATATATCACATTTTCTTTATCCAATCATGAACTAATGGACACTTAGGTTCATTCCACATCTCTGCAATTGTGAATTGTGTAGTGATGAACATTTGATTGCAGGTGTCTTTTTGATAAAATTACTTCTTTTCCTTTGGGTGGATAAACAGTAGTGGGATTACTGGATCAAATGGTAAGTCTACATGCATTTCTTTGAGGAATCTCCAAACTGTTTTTCATAGAGTTTGTATTAATACTAATTTGCAGTCCCACTAATGGTGTATAAGCATTCCCTTCTCTCTACATCCACACACCAGCATCTGTAGTTTTGTTATTTATTTGTTTTTACTTTTTTATGATAGCAATTCTGACAGGGGTAAAGCGGTATCTCATATGGTTTCAATTCACATTTCCCTGATGATTAGTGATGCTGGGCATTTTTTTCATATATTTGCTGGCCATTTGTCTATCTTCTTTTGAAAATCTTCTGTCCATGTCTTTTGCTCACTTTGTAATGGGATTGTTTGTTTTGTCTTGCTGATTTGTTTGAGTTCTTTGTAGATTCTTTACAGTAAGCCTTTATCAGATGTATAGTTTGTGATATTTTCTCTCAATATGCAGATTACCTATTTACTCTGTTGATTATTTCTCTTGCTCTACAGAAACTTTTTAATTTAATCAAGTCCTATTTATTTATTTTTCTTGTCACTGTATTTGCCTTTGAAGTCTTAGCCACAAATTCTTTGCCAAGGCCAATGTTTAGAAGAGGTTTTCCTACATTGTCTTCTGGAAATTTATTTCCTGCATTGTCTATGTACAATTTCATGCCTTACATTTAAGTATTTAGTCCATCTTGAATTTTTATATATGATGAGAAATAGGAGTCTTGTTTCATTTTTCTGCATGTGGCTGTCCAGTTTTCTCACCCCATTTATTGAAGAAACTTAGGATCACTATTTACTTTCTTATGGTGGCACTATGTGAGTTGGATCACTTTACCTCTGTTCTTACCAACTCATATCAGTCTATGTGCAAGATTCACGTTGCTGATATACAGTTGACAGGAACTTTGATCCTTCTCATTATTGTGACTTGGAATATAAGTTTGCTTGTTCCATTAAAAATAATGGATGATTTTTTTTAAATCATTGTTAATAAGAAAACAAAATAACAACATCAGGAATAGTTTCCCCTATGTTTTCTCCTAAGACTTTTAGAGTTCTAGGTCTTACATTTAAGTTTTTGATACATTTTGAATTGATATTTTTGTATCGTACAAGGTAGGGACCCAATTTCACTTTTTGCATGTAGATATCCAGTTTTTCTAGCACCATTGTTTCTCCCTGAGGATTAGATCTCAACAGTAGGCTTAAAATATTTAGTAAACCAGGCTGTATTCAGATGTGCTGTCATCCAGGCTTTGTTCTTCCACTTATGGGGCACAGGCACAGTAGATTTAGCATAGCTCTCAAGGGCCCCAGGTTGTTTCTGTATGGCAAACGAATATTGGCTTCAACTTAAAGACACCCGCTACATTAACCCCTATAAGAGAGTCAGGCTGTTCTTTGAAGCTTTGGAGCCAGTCATTGGTGGCTTCATATGGTGACTTCTCCTCTTTAGCTATGAAAGACTTAGATGGCATCTACTTCCAGTATAAGGCTGTGAATTCTACTTTGAAAATCTGTTGTTAACCATAGCCACTTTCGTCAATTACTTCAGCAAGAGTCTGGGTAATTTGCTGAAGCTTCTAAATCTGCACTTGCTGTTTTACTTTGCACTTTTATGTTATGGTGACAGCTTCCTTCTTTAAATCTTATGAACCAACCTCTGCTAACTTCAAACTTTTTTTATGCAACTTCCTCACCTCTCTCAGCCTTCACAGAATTAAAGAGTCTCAGGGCCTTGTTCTGGATTAAGCTTTGGCTTAAGGGAATGTTGTGGCTGGTTTGATCTTCTGTTCAGACCACTAAGACTTTCTCCATATCAGCAATAAGGCTGTTTCACTTTCTTATTCATATGTTTAATGGAGTAGTACTTTTAATTTACTGCAAGACCTTTTCTTTGCATTCACAACTTGGGTAAATCTTTGGTGTAAGGAGCCTAGTTTTTGGCTTATCTTGACTTTCTTCCTCATTGAGCATAATCATTTCTAGCTTTCGATTTAAAGTGAGATGTGTTCAACTTTCCTTTCACTTGAACACTTAGAGGCCATTGTAGAATTATTAATTGGTCTAATTTCAATATTGCTGCATCTCAGGGAACAGGCAGGTGTGAAGACATGGAAAGAAATGGGGAAATGGCCAGTCAGTGAAGCAGTCAGAATACACGCAACATTTATCAATTAAGTTCACTGTCTTATATAGGTGTGATTCCTGGCACCCCAAAACAATCACAATGATAACATCAAGGATCACTGACCACATATCACCAGAACAGATATAAAAATAATGAAACAGTTTGGAACATTAGGAGGTTTACCAAAATGTGACACAGAGACACAAAGAGAGCACATCTTTTGGAAAAAAGTGGTGCTGATAGACTTGCTCAAAGCAGGGTGGCCATAAGTCTTCAATTTGTTAAAGAAATGCAATATCTGCAAAGGGCGATAAAACAAAGTACAATAAGATAAGCCACACATGGAAACCTTTTGATTCTGGCTTCTTTCATTGAAATAATACATGTGAGATTCATCACTGTTGTTATGTTTATGACTAGTTTGCTACTTTGTATCATTAAGTACCATTTTTCTTTTTATATGAACAACATTTTGTTTATCCTTTCTCCATTTGAAGGCCATTAAGTTGCTTCAAGTTTTTATAAATACAGCTGTGGTAATCATTTGCATACAAGTTTTTGTGTAAATACAAGTTTTCATTTCAGTTGGCAAATAGCTAGGTGAGAGACTGCAGGGTTATCTGGCAAGCATGTGTGTAAATTTATAAGAAATTGCAAAACTATTTTTCAAAGTGAGGTAGCATTTAGCATTCTCACTGAATGAGAATCTCATTGCTCAGCATCCTCATCAGCAATTGTTAATTTTTAAAAAATTATTCATTTTAATAGTTGTATACTGGTTGGTCATTGTAGTTTATAATTTTCATGTCTCTTTTTATGAATCATTTGCCTATTTTAAATATCAGGATGTTTTTTGCCACTTATTGTGCTTTGAGAGTTAATCATATACTCTGGTTATAAATATTTTGTAAGATATAAGGCTTTCAGACATTGTCTCCCAATCTGTGAATTATTTTTATTCTCTTAACAATAATTTTGGAAAAGCAGATGTTCTAAATTTTGATAAGACATAATTTATAAAATTTTTATTTTATACATTGTGCTTTTGGCATCATATCCATGAAAGTCACAAAGATTTTTTTTCATGCACTTCCTTTTAAGAAGTCCCAAAGATTTTCTCAGGTGTCAAAAAGATTTTTATGTGTTTCATTTTAAAAATTAGTTTTAGAGTGCACAAAATTATAAAAGATCAACTTTGGATTTAATGGCAAAAGACTGTTTATCAGAACTTAAGCGAAAGTGGATTATTTTAAGGTGGTATTTACTGGAACTCTGGCCTGTAAGTTTCTGCACAAATCTGCCAGAAAGGGCAAATGATGAATATTGTCTGGTTTGGGCACTTTGAGGGGAGTTGAATCATATTCTTCCCCCTCTGGTGGTTGCTACAACATCAAAGGCTCAGCTGTTACTCAGAACTTGAGTTAACTTTTCTAATTGGTGGAAATGGGAATGGAAACCGGGTCTACAGAAGAAAGATTTGTCAGGGAAATTTGGGTTTCAGGATAGGTGGCAATCGCCAATGAAAGACCATGAGGCTGTGACCCCAGCTCAACATCAATCATCCATATAGCCCTGGAAAAGAAACTTTATTTCTCTGCATATCAGCTTGTCCATGTGTAATATGGAAAAAATGAATTAAACCAGAGTGCTTCCTGTTAGGTTTGCAGGCCTTTAGGAGCCATGAAAGTGTCAGATGGAGAGATGAATGCTGTTCTAAGTTCCCCAACACTGGTAACACCAATGAAAAAGGTCCACTCTCATTTGTTGTGTGTATTGAGAATCAAAATATAATTATGTTTGAAAATTTTATATTATAAATAAATTGAGAACCACTGGGTTAGCTCACCCCTTCCAGCTATGATATTTTACTGAAATGTCACTGGAAAAGCTCACTGATTATGGTAAGATTGTGTTCTTCACACCACAAGAAGATTCTGGAGACAAATTAACGACAAATCCACATCAACAGTGTGTATTTCCATTAATAAAGCCCAAGTCATACCATCACCCATATCAACAAACAGCATCATGAATATAAAGAGCTGTGACAGAGGAAGGTAAACTGATGTAGCTGAAACCTTTATCTGAAGAAAAGCACGACGCTTGCTGTCTTTTCTTTGCTTTACATCCTAGTTTTAAGCCTCTACTTGTTGGCAACACATGTGTGGTCAAGAGGTGTTTTCATGCTTCTCTTGTCCCTTCTGCTGATGCTGCCTCTGGGGTGTAATTCTGACTGTCATTGACCCTCTTTTCATCACTGATGTCAACCAGATCATTTTCAAGTCTGCTAGTGCTTTTCTTGATGAGATGCTCAAGAATACTTTCTCAAAAAGTGAAAAATGTTTTTAATCCATAAATTAAGGTTAATGTACCATATTAAAACTTCTATTTAACTAATTTGTTCTTTTTTATTATTTGACACAAATTTCCTTGATTGCAGGCAAAGTGACAATAAATTACCTATACATGGACTAACGTGTGTAATTTCTTCTCTGGAATACTGAGTCAGTGAATGTAACTTTAAGTTTCTCAAGTGTCAGGAAAATTTCTTGTTAGCACACTGTAGTAGAAACAAAATGGACTATGTAGCTAAAAAGTTGTGGGTTCAACCCCTGATTTCTATTTCGCTAACTATATACTCTGGAAAGTTACTGAATGACCTTCAGTGTCTCCATCTGTAAAACGATGACTGAATATTGTTTTACAAGATGATGAAAGAACTCATTCCCTATTAAGATGATGGGAATGTGGTAGGTATCAACAAGTTGAAATCCCCCCCTGCATTCTTCCCCTGTTAGCGCATCAATTTTGAAATCAAGAGGTCATGTTTGTACCTATAGCTTTCCCTAATATGTCTGGCCAAGGTGTACTCCACTCATTGTGTAGCTAAGCAGGCCTATGTGGACCTTGCTCAAATTTCTGTGGTTAACACAGAAAGCACCCCTTTGTAGAACCCTGGCTACCCTGACTTATAATGGCTTTCAAGGAAATGATACTACCTTTTTATATACAGAGTTCACTCTATGTCTGGAACTGCTTTAGAGTTTTTTTCATATTGCTCTTACTGGAATAGATATTATTTCCAACAATCTGTAGCAACCTTCGTCTTTGGCTGCTATGTCATGCTAAACCCCTCTACTGGATCCGGCATACCCACAGTCTGGCCTTGGGTTTTCTAAGTGAGTTGAACATTGTCTATCCATTCATTCTTTCAACAAATATTTCTGGAGTACTTCCTATCTGCTAGGGATACTTCTAGATATTTGGGATACAATGTAGAGGAAGGAAAAGAAGGCCTCTTTATATCAAAGCAGAGGTGCTAAGACTAAACAAGCAATTACATAATGTAATTAGGGCTCTTATGCAGATAAACATTGCTGAGAGGACAGGGATAATTAGGAATGCTTTCACTAAAACCTGAAGGGTGAGAAAGAGCTGAGTCATCAAAGACTTAGAAGAAAATTGTTTGGTAGAATCAGTATGAAGTTTTAAAAGGTTGTAGCTATGCCATTAGCTTCATAGGTAGACCTGCTACCTTTTAAATATTTTGAAACTTTTTACATTAAAACTTTCATTACTATTTTATTTTTCTATGATATTTATGCTTTTCTTATAAAATGATATATGAGCAATGCTGTCAGTTTTAACTTTGAAAAATGTATTTTGTATGGTTCTATGCTAAATATTTTATTTAAATAGATTTATTTTTTATATTCTCAATATGATATTGTGTTAGAAAGTCCTTAACAAATTCATAACAGCTTATTTGTTGTGGTTCTGTTGTCTTTCACGTTTTAAAAATCTCCGTATACTCAATATTTAAAATCTATGTTAATTGGAATAAATTAATTTCCCACGAAAAAAATAAATTCCTTGTTCATTTACTCTGTATTGTCATATATTGGACCACTTCTCAAAATTATTGTTTCAACTTCACAAAAACAGTATATCCATCAATATGATATTGGAAAAATTAAATATGATTAAAGTCAAGTGGTTTATAATTTATTGGTAGAACTGCCTTTTTTTCTGAAGACTAAGGCCTCTAAAATCAAATAGACTTTTCTGGAATTGGAAATAGTATTTTTGAGCCTATATTTTTTCTTCATTTTTGAGAAGACATTTAAATGTTCATTAATGTAATGAATGCTGACATACTTAGTAATTGAGTAGTATGCAGGCAACACAATTCAATAGAGTTTATTTTAAGTTTCCTTAGATTTGTATATAATGTGAATGAGGAAAGTTTTCCCTTAGAGCTTCCAGAAAGGATCAGAGCCCTACTGATCTTTCTGATTTTAATGTGAGGAAACCTATGTCAGACTTCTGATCTGTAGAACTGTTAGATAATAAATTTGGGTTGCTTTAAGATGAAAAATTTATGCAATTTTCTCATAGCAGCAATAAAAATAAACTGATCCAATTATTATAAAAATTGTTTGGACCTCATAGTCCCCTGTGATGTGTCTCTGGAACCTCCAGAGCTCCAATAGGCCAGACATTGAGAAGTATTATCCTAGATCTATAAATATCACCCCACAGTAGTATTACTTAAAGTATCCAATTGTTTCCTATGCCTCTGCTAATTTTTCTAGTTTTTGTCTTTTTGACAGTGACATGTAACAACGGAGCTTTTATATTATTAAAGCCAGTTAAGTTAGTTCCATTTTTGTCACTTTAGATTCAAATAAAGCAAAATAAACAACAAAAGTGGTTTAAATTGAAAAAAAATTGCCCTCCCATTAGAACGTATAAACAAGTAATGGCACCTACATCAATTTATCTTCCTATTGGTTCAGCCTGGTGATAACTCCATTTGATTTGAAAACGACAGAGGGACACCATTGGCTGAAAACGTGAAGACCTTCAGAGGTCTCAGACCACCCTGTATTGCCATCAGAAACTGAGGAAAGTAAGAGAACAACTCCTAGAGTCCATTCTTCAGGTTTATCCCATCAAAATTGATTGGTCATGTGTTCAAAATTATAATTAATCACAACAAAGGCATGGAACTGTAGCTGACTATCATTATCAATTAGAGACAATATGAAGAGAGCATTCAAGGTTGAAACTAACTTCCCAGACACTGCTCTGGCCACCACAAGCTTTGTAAATGGTCCCAGACTACGGCTCTGTGACACATTACAGAAAAATAATCTTAACTAGCCAAATGCAAACATGTCTGAGCTTCAGATAGTAGCCCAATATTATGAAGCTGGTACTTCCGAAAAAAAAAAAATTCAAAAATACACACTGCAAGCTTATGGGATCACAATTAAATCAGCTAGAAAGACCTGAAAAATCTAATCTATAACAAACTCCAAAATTGAGGTCCTATTGCTTGAGACACTTGCCAAAATTGTAAGAATAAAGGCTACTGTGTCCAGGATTGTCAAGACCTCAAGAGGAGGATTAGAGCTACAACTCCTTTGCATCAGAAAATTATTGACTCTCCTCTAGAAACATAAATGCTCAATGCCTTCAACTCCTTCTAAACTCACAAAGGGAAGTAATCCTACAAGTTGAATGGTAACTCCATAAGTTTGTCATCATTACCAGGGAAACTCATTCTATCCTTAGCACCACCTTGTTTCCTGTCCCATTTTCTTGGAATCACCAGACTTTACGAGTTATCTTTCAATAATCTACCTGATGGTTTGCCTTTATCTCAAACTCTTAATATTTTTATGAGACCTTTTAAAGTTCAACACAAATTTCTTCTCAGCTCTCCTATCCCAGTAAATTATTAGGAAGGGATATTTTCAGGAACTAGGCTATAAAACTTCACCGTGCCTTGGAATGACTCTTTCTGCAGGTCCTCCTTGGCCCCTTTCATGTCTAAATCCCCTAATGGCTTTTGTCCATCATCCATGAGTTCCTTTGCCCCCTGCATCTAGTACCTATTTAAATAAGGATTTAAATAAGCTATTAGACAGAATCTTCTTTTCTTTATGGGTAAAAGAACTGGACTGATATTGGATGCATTTGAAATGCAGAACTCCTTAGGGTAGAAATAGATTCTCCCATGCCCTTCTCCAAGATTTCCCAATATCATTTAAAACCAGCAAGACTTGAGGGGCTCTGCCTGATATTAGCTCAAAAATTTCTAGTTTACATTTCTAGTTATGTAATATTTCTAGTTTAGCAATTAAAAAGCCAAAAGGATATCAGTTAGTCTAAGATTTGAGATCTGCCCATAAAATTGTCAAACCTAAGTTTTCCTTGGTGCTTAATACTATCCTGTCTGCTATCACTTTCAACACCTAATATTTCATGGTCATCAATTTGCATTCTGCCTTTCTTAGTATTCTCCTTCATAAGGAATCCAAATACTTATTTGCCTTCACTGGAAAAACCAACAACATACCTGGATTGCTGTGTCCCAAGGATTTTCTGACGCCCCTGCCTACTTTCCAGGTTCCCTAAATGCCAGTGTGGGGGACTTCAAATTCCCACAAGGCTCCACCTTAATCCAACATGTAGATAACCTCTTTCTACATGGCCATTAAACACTGGGTACCTCCTTAAAGCATCAGCAAGAAAGGGGCACAAGATGTCTAGAGACAAAATTCAGATATGCTCATTGTGTGTCCAATAGCTGGGTTTTGATATTGCAGCCACAGGTAAAACTATCTCCAAGACTGACCCTCTACTGTTTAACATTTTTTCTTCCCTGAAACAAAACAACAACTGAGAGGATTTGGGGGTCTTGTGGGATATTGCAGGATGTAGATTTATAATTTCTTTATAATGTTTCACATTCTGTTCCATAACTAGGGAATCATCCCCAGATCTAGTAGTTTGGGACCACCTATCCAAAGATGCTTTCCATGACCTTAAGGGATCCATACTTTCACCTCCCACCCTTGGACTTCCCAATTACTCTTTGTCTTTTTCCTTATTTGTGCATGAATAAGGGGTTCACACCCTTGATGTATTATTCCAGAAGCATAATGGACACCAGAGCCCTCTGGTATATTAGAGTTTGGCTTTAGACCCAGTAGCTCAATTCTATACCCCTTGCCTGCAAGGGTTGGCTACAACCACCAAACTTTTCCAAGCTACCTCTGATTTGTTATTAGATCATCCACTTGATATACATATTTGTCATCTATGCAGCCCGTATTCATTAATAAAAACAAAGAGCACTTTTCTGAATCTCAACTTATCTCCCGCAAAATTTTGCTATTCTCTCCTTCTCATATTAACATGTATCTCAGATCTCAGTCAAAACTTAAGCACTGCCATTTTGCTTTGTTTAACCACTGACAGGACACCCCATGATTATGTTATTAACAGCGCATTCTTATCTTGTCCTAGTCTAGAGTTATCATAAAACTCCTTCCTCCAAGTTGATCTCATTCTTTATGACCTCCTACCTTCAGAGGGAGCATGGGAACTTTCAGGCTAAATGTGCCATCACTGATCAACATAAACCTCCTGAACATCAAGCCATTCCAAATGGCAGATCAGCCCATGTGGCCGAGTTAATATGTCTTAGTTTAGCTTGCAGAAGTGCAGGGGGAATGAAGGGTAACGTGTACACTGATGACTGCTATGCTTTTGTGGTGGTACATAATTTGAGAATGTTAGAAAACAAGAGAAGATGCATGACAATAACTGGTACCCCAGTCAAAATATTGACCCTAAATAGCAGAATATCTAGAGGAACTATTATTACCCCAAAAGGCAGCTATAATTAAAACTCAGAGATAGTAAAAAACAACCCAGATGGGGAACAGGAAGATAAATTAGCTGATAAATATGCTAAATTAGCAGCCTCTTTTCCAACCACACAACAAATCGAAGCAATTCCCAAGCCTTGCAAGTATGCGCCTGGGTCTCACTTTGAACACCTGGAGCCCTGGTGGGATTACTCATTCTTCCCTGAGGAAGACAATTTCTTTAGTATGACTTCTAAGAAAATAATAAAAAGAGATCCACATGGCCCAAATAACAGCTCATGATTAAAATGCAGTTTGTAGAGTCAAAATGGTGAGGATTGAAAATTAATATATATCTTAAATACATATATTTTATTTACTATGTAATATATCTTTACAATGGGCCTTGGATAAGTCACAAAATTTTCAATCACCAGGTTTCTTATCTGACTAAATGGGAATAAAAATATTTATTATGATTTCTTTAATGATTAAATGTAAGAATATATGTAAATGACTCATCAATTTGCTGTCATATAGTAAACTCCATAAGTATTAGCTATGTATTATACATGATTGCTATTCATTTGGAAAATTTTTGCAAAATAATTATTTCCATCCCAGTGTCTTATATTTCACAATCATAATACAACCTGATAAGTTGAAAGCGACATCAAAGTTCAGAGAGTCACTGCCTGACTTATGTATTGCAAAGCTTTCCAAAGTTAGCTTGTGATTAGAGATAAATGCTTTTGTGTTTCTCCCATGGTGATCCTATCTTAAAATATAAATGCTGCAGGGAAGAGTAATTTCTTGAATTGATTTTCACAAAGTGATTATTTACTGATGAGGGCAACCATCCTTCATGAGAAGGAACATTTGCATAGTAGTTAAGAACATGGATCCTGCAGCAGTTAAATCTTGGCTCTAATAATTATTAGAAATCTCAGGCAAATTATTTGATTTTCCTTTACCTTAGTTATCCCTTTGCAAAATGAGGATAAACATTTTCCCTACCCTACAGAGTTGTTACGGTTAAATGAATTTATATTTCTAAAACACTGAGAAGGATGCCTGGTATATAATAAGAACTATACAAAAGCCTAATAGTACTATTATCATACCATTATTGTTCTAAGAGCAATACAAAGGAAGATAACGGAGGTTACCTTTAGAGAATTGCAATGAAGCTGCGAATCATCTCATTTGTTGAAATTGGAACAAGGCGGAATTGTATTACTAACAACCCGTCACCTGGTAAAAAAAAAAAATGTAAGTCATCTCAGGAAAAAAAAATAACATTATCACTAGCCTTCCAAAACTTCCACAATTAACTGTATAAATACATCATCTGAGACAAAATAAAAAATAATATGGATGTGAGGATAAAAGGTAACATAAAATCAGCAGAGGCAACGTGACATAAGAGGCACACACAAAGTTAAAATTATTCTTGCTGACGATAGACAGACTTTAAAATAAATATATTCAAGGATATAAAAATTAAATCAGAAACTTCAATAGAGAACTAAAAATTATGTAATTCAAAATACAATATAGAAATAAAAGCAATCAATAGGTGAATTTAGCAGGAGAGTAGAAGGCTCAAAAGAGAGAATTAAGGTACTTGAAAGATAGATTGCAATATAAATCTACCTTGAAGCACAGAGAGACAAAATATATTAATACTTTATATATATTTCATACACATATATATATCTTAATCAGAGAAACAGGAGAGGGAAGGGTACAAAATAAATAATGGAAATTTTTAACATATTTTAATTGGAATCCCCAAATAGCTGATTTGTAATAGTAATGGCAGCTAATTATATTTTCAAATTATTGTTCGAAAATGACCTCCAAACCAGAATTCCGTAGACTAATTTATCCTAATTTAAGATAATATTTCTTAAAGAAGTCATGAAATATTGACATTCTCAAAATAAAAAATAAAAAAGGAATTCATATCTATAAGAAGTACTATAGGGTATTATTGGGTGATTGTCACCCAGATGGTAAATGATCCCAGATGCCAAACTGCAGTTCAGGTGATGAGTACACCAAAAGCCCACACCTCACTGCTATCCAGTATATCCAAGTAACAAAGCTGCACTCGTACTCACTGTGTATATTGAAATTAAAACAAAAAGATAAAACAAGATTCAGGCTGAGTGTACAATTTCACACTGAAACAAAGTTCAAGAGTTCCATTTGCTCCATATGCACTAGAATGTTTGGTGTTTAAAATTTTCATTTTAACCATTTCATTTTATTGGTGACGTAGCTCTATCTTATTTTTGTATTTATTTTTTTTATCTACAGAATAGACTAAGGATGTTAAGAAGTTTCATGTATTTATTGGATTTTTCTATATTTTCTTTTGAGAACTATTCATTTGATTTTATTGCCCTTTCTTATTGGTTTATTCATCTATTTATCACTAAGATCCAAGTTTTTATCTTTAAAAATATATATTTGAATACAGTTTCTTCTCACTCATATATATGACTCATAAATATGTTCTACTATTTATAATGTGTTTTAGTAAATGTGAGTTTTTGATTTTTATATATTCTGTCTTACCAATGACGTTATATTTTATTGTTCATACATTCTGTGTCCTCCCTAAGAAATCTTGAGCCGACTCAAAATTGTGAAGATATATGCCTGTTTTCTTCTATTATCTTTGCTGATGTTGATTTTAATCCACATGTTGATGTTTAGTCCTATGATCCATCACAAATTTTATTTTTGTGTATGTTGTGAGGTATGAGCCTAAAGTAATAGCTATAAAAGTGCCATTTTATTACATGATATTACAAGTACATACTAGCAACATAATTTGTCATTGATATTGACCTTGATAACCTGGCTTGGGATTGTGCTTGAGTGTTTTCTCCATTGTAAAGTTATTTTTTTTTGTCTACTCTCTGTACTGTACTTTTTAGAAGAAAATCACCATGAACAGCTCGCACTTAAGAAGCAGTGAATTATATCCCTGTCTTTGAGAATGGTACATCCACATGAATTATTTAAAATTCTTTAAGGGATGTTTGTCTATTATCCTCCATGTTGAAATTAATCCAATCATTTTATATCAATGTAGACTCATTTATTTTATGTGTTGGGTTATAATCCAATATTACTTGATTTATGTTGTTGCTCAAATTATTTTTTATTTAAGAGAAGAGAAGCCAAAATATTTTATGGCTCTGTATTGCAAAGTTATTAAGGGTGAACTTTTAAACAATGTTAGGTCAGAAAAAATGATAAAACTGGTTTTAAATGAGACAAAGAACACTTTGTTCAAATTATTTAGTCCAAAAATTAGTTAATTAATGTAGCACCTGGCATCAAGGGACTAAGTTTAATCATTAATGTCTTCTCATATAATAGTCACAATTTGTCTAAGCACAGATTCTTTAAATGAATATTATTGGTAGAAAATAACACTTCAAAATAGAAGGAGGAAAAACAAATCCCTCAACTTTGCAGAAATCACGTTTTACCATAAAATGTCAACTTAAAAGATGGATTTAAGATAATGTCCAATACACTCACCTAAGAAGAATTAAATCAATGTGACTTTTTTTGATATCCAAAGTAAATACCGACAGGGAAAAGAAGTATATCCTGTATCATACATTTTTAAATAAAAAGTATATCACTCTGTGACACAATAATAAGACATGAGATCTAATAGAGGCATGTTTGGCTCTTATCCAAAAACCACTATTGACTACAATGTAGATAAATTTCATCCAGTTGTATGTAAAAATCTGCAATGATTAAAGGGTCCAGGAGTCAAAAAATGACTTACTGCTAAAATGTTCTTATATGTTCAATATAACATGAATAGAGTTTAAAAGTACACTCTTAAAATGCAAATTTCATTTGCTTAAATGTTTTCTCAATTATCTCCAAGGAGTGATGATATATCACCCCATGGTACAGTGAGAATATTACACAGAAAACAGGAAAATTTTGGAGACTTTCTTTATAACATTATTATATTTAATAAATAAGAGCAGTAATGTAATGTTTTGTGCATTATTTACACTTTTGTGTTATTGAAGCATAGATTCTAACTGCAATTTTGAATTTGAAGAACCATCTATATTATGCTACAATCTTGAAATAATTTCTTTACTACACACAGAGATTATTTCAGATATGGCACTAAGAATCAGCTTAATTCCAGTAATTTTTAACTTAGAGATTTCCAAATCCAGATGATTTTTCCCATGTCTTTGGGGGAAAGTCATTACAAATAGTCATATGAATTATTTCATTTTATAGATTATTTTAGTGCTTAAAAACTTTTACTGAATTCTCTAGCTTTTCAAAGTAGCAGAATCAAAATGAAAACCCAAGACCCCCCCTTACACTTTCAATTTTCTTTCAAATATAAAATAGACACTTTAAATAACTAGAGTACTAATACATTTTAAAAATGTGGTTGTACTGACAGAAATATTTTAAAGTTATCACAAAAATTCGCAGTCAATTGTTTTGGAAATTATCCAAATTTTTCTTTGGTTATCATAGGAAAAAAAATCAGAATTTTCAGTCTTATATGTTTATATAAACATATGTATACAAATATATTAATAATTTAGTAATATATTCATATTAGAGTGAAAATATTGTTCCATGTAATTTTGCATACTATTTTTTCTAATACATTCCAATTTTAAAAAATAAAAGGTTAATTTTTAGAAGCTACATTAAAAGACAATCTTTGGTGATATTCACACAAGTCAATTAATCCTCTTGAATAATTTTGAGTGAACTTTCTCAAATATATATTAAGAAAATATTAAGCAGAATTAGTAACACTTGAGTAAAAAAATTCTTAGCTAATCTGAATTTCTGCAATTTTATAATGTAACAGAAAGTTAAACAAAATCTGATATTTAGATTCTACAAATTTTGTTTTGAAATGGCATTCAATTAATCCTCTGTTAATGCTACATTGTCATTAGCATGGCACATTTGTAAAATTTACATAATAACAAACTTACATAAATTGATGTCAGATGAATGTCTAAAGATTTTTAAGATTGTAAAGCTAACTATTCTTATACCTAGAAACTTTCTTATACTCAACGAACATATAAATCCTTTAAAAATGAAAACAAGTCATGACAAATAAAATTGTATTCTTCAAAATTATATACCACATTAAGTACATGGGAAATGATGTCAGTCATTTCTATTAATGAATTTCTGTCTTCTTCTTTTAATCATTTTTTTCTTTTGTAGATATCTATTCTCTTTCACTTCTTGAAAGGAAAAATGTACAACAATGCATATTGACAGATAAACCTTTCATCAAATTTTATAAAAGCTTGGGAATGTTTAGAATTTTATATGGCTGTCTGATTTTAAAGAGGTGTTTTGCATTATTTGTAAGGGGTTTCCAAATCTCTGTTTAATAATGCAAAAGCGATGCTGAAACATCAAGGTGGAAGAAAAAACATTTGTCGTCTAAGTACATAAAGATGAACGACAGCATCTTTTAACATCATTCATGGGAACGAATGGAGGTGCAATGTAATGATTCAGTTAAAAATGTATAAAATGTATTTTCTAGTAATGAAAGCACCCTTTTTGGCATGGAAAACATCAGTTTTATAAATGACCAGTTATTTTAATAAAATTTTATAATTATTTCAGGTCCCAAATAAATACCAAACCACTGTTAAATTGTTTTATTATGATCTGATTTTTAATATCTTTCCAATGAAGCTAGGCAAGATCAGAAAATAATCTTATTAGCAATTTTGCTTGGCCAGGGCATATTTTATAAATAACTTCCTTTGGAAAGTATACAAATTCATTTCTTCACTGTTTTTTCCCTAATCAATAGCACATTTCTAGATCTTGAAACTGACTTTGCTTAATCTGAGTTATGACCCTCAGTTCAACCACATCAATATACCTGTCAATACCTCAGGATTAAGAAAGTAAAAAAGAAAAAAAATGTATTTCTTAGAGTCTCTTGCAATTAGCACACTGATCCAACAATAGGATACACATTTGAAATATTGACACATAGGACATCTTTTAGCTGCCGTTGCTGATGATGAGTGAGGTAATAGATATATGTGTGTATCTAGATTCTACAGTTTAGCGTTCAAGAGACAGAACAACCTAGTGGAAAATATCTTGTGTTCATTGACTAGAAGAATACTCTGTGTTTATAGATTAGAAGAATTAATATTGTTAAAATACCCATGTTACCAAATCAATCTACAGATTCAATCCAATCATTGTCAAAATTCCAATAGCATATTTCAGAGAAATAAAAAGAAAAATCCTGAAATTCCTATGTAACAACAAAGACTCCAAATAGCCAAAGCAATTTTGAGAAAGGGAAATAAAACTGAAATCATTACAGTCTTTGATGTCAAGCTATTTTACAAAGCTACAGCAATCAAAAAACAGTATGGTACTGTCATAAAAACAAACACATAGACAAATGAAAAAATGAAACAGAATAGAGGGTACCAAGAATACACAACAGGGAAAGAATAGTTTCTTCAACAAATGATGTTGAGAAAATTGGATATCCACATGCAAAAAAATGAAATTGGACCACTGTCTTACACCATATATAAACATTAGGTCAAAATGGATTAAATACTTAAATGTAAGAACTGAAATTGTAAAATTCAGAATAAAACATAAGGGAAAATCTCCTTGACGATGGCCTTGACAATGCTTTTTTAAAAATATGACTCCCAAATCACAGGAAACAAAAGAAAAAAGTAAATAAGTGGTACTATATCAAACTAAAACGCTTCTTCACAGCAAACGAAAAAACCCACAAAATGAAAAGGCACGCCATAGAATGAGAGAAAATATTGAGAACCTTATATCTGACAAGGGGTTAATATCCAAAATATATAAGGAACTCACATAGGAACTTACATGACAAAAATAAATAAATAAACTGATTAAAACATGAGCAAAGAACCTAGATATACATTTATCCAAAGAAGACATATAAATTGCCAACAGGTATACAAAAAGCTGCTCAGCATTTCTAATCATCAGAGAAATACAAATCAAAACCCTAGTAAGAGGTTGCCTCACACCTGTTGGGATGGCGATTTTCAAAAAGACTAGAGATAACAAATGTTGGTGAGGGTATGGAGAGGAGGAAACACTTATACATTGTTTTGGGGAATGTAAATTGGTACAGTCATCATGGAAAACAGTGCGGAGGTTCCTCAAAGAATAAAAAACAGAGCTACCATACAATCTAGCAATTTTACTTCTGCATATATATTTAAAGAAAATGAAATCAATATCTCAAAAGAGACAGCTACACTCCCCCAAGTTCATTGCAACATTTTTATAAATAATCAAGATATGGAAACAACCTAAGTGTCAATCCATAGATAAATGTATGAAGAAAATGTAGTGTGTGTGTCTGTGTGTGTGTATATGTATACACACAATATGTATATTTTATATACATATTGTATATTGCATATATATACAGATACATACACATACACAACAGAGTATTATTCAGCCATACAAAGAAGGAAATTCTACCATTTGCAACAAGATGGATGAACCTGGAGTACATAATACTAAGGGGAATAAGCCAGACACAGAAATACAAATACTCGTCTAGCTCACTTATATGTGGAATTACAAAAAGTTGAAGTCATGGAAGCAAAGTATAGAATGGTGGCGCCAGGGGCTTTGGAGTAGTCAAAATGCAAAGATATTATTCAAAGGATGCAAACATTCAGTTATATTAATAAAATGAATAAGTTCTGGTTATCTAATGTATAGCATGGTGACTGTAGCTAATAATACTGCATTCTTTATTGGAAATTTTATAACAGAATTTAAGGGCCTTTACGCACTCCACACACACACAAAAATAAGTAACTTTGGGTGGTGGTGTGTTTTTTAATTAATTTGATTGTGGTAATCAATTTGATACATATATCAAACCATGTTGTATAATTTGAATAGACACAATTTTTAATTTTCAATTAAATATCTTAAATAAAAATAATATTTTTATCAGTATTTAATAAAGAATTCATTTTGAATAACTAAACTCACTAAATGCATGCAAATATTTTGCATGTAACATTTAACATAATTATGTAATTATGTCTATTTTCACATACAACCTGTTTACTCATGCAGAATGCTATTAATACTTACAGTGTTTTAAAATGGATATTTTTTGTTTTTAATACTCTTTCCTGTATTCAACTATTTTCAGGCTGCTCAAGGTTTAATAACAGTGAACACGGGTCCTAGTTCACATGTGATATTCTAAACAAATCACTTCTTTTCTTTCAGGTTGTTATACTAATTGCTCTCTCTTAATTACTCTGATATTACTTTCTTAACTCTCTTCCATTCCCCAATATTTCCTTCCTGGAATATTGATTTGTTTTTATTTATTTATTTATTTATTAATTTATTTACTTATGATGCTGCTTCTTTTTTCATTTTTCTTTTGCTATTCCCTTCTAATTTATAATAATAACAGTAAATTTTTTAACCAACTTTATTGAAGTATAATTTACATGCCATGCAATTAATCCATTTTAAGCGTACAATTAAATGATTATCAGTAAATTTACCAAGTTGTACAGCTATTCACATAAATCAATTTTAGAAGATTTCCTTCCCCCTATTGAGACTCCTAATTCCCTTCCCCAACTACATTTCAAGCATGCTCCTCCCCTCCACAATGCTCACCGCATCCCTCAGATGTAGGTCTACCCCCCCCAACCCCCAAATCCCTGGTGAACACCACCGCCATTTGATTAACACCGTAGTGTTAATCAGTCATTACCAATTTGATGGCGAGTACATGTGGAACCCATTCTTCCGATCTTGTGTCACCTCACTTCAAATAATGAGCTCAAGCTCAATCCAAGATAATATAAGTGGTGCTAGCTCACTGTCATTTCTTAAAATTGAGTAATATTTCATTGTAAACATACACCAAATTTTAATAATCCACTCATGAATTGACAGGCACCTGGGTTGTTTCCACGACCTAGCAACAGTGAATTGTGCTGCCATAAACATTTGGGTGCAGATGTCTTTATTATAGAACGTATTATGCTCTTTTGGGTAGGTGCCTAATAATGCTATTGCTGGATCAAATGGTATTTCTATTTTTAGCTCTTTGAAGAATCTCCAAATTCTTTTCCATAGAGGTTGCACTAATTTGCAGTCCCACCAGCAGTGTAAGAGTGTTCCAGTCTCTACAACCTCGCCAGCATTTGTTGTTTTGGGATTTTTTGATAGAGGCCAATCTCACTGGGGTTAGGTGGTATCTCATTGTGGTTTTGATTTGCATTTCTCTAATGATTAGAGATGTTGAACATTTTTTTATATGTTTGCTAGCCATTATTCTGTCTTCTTTGGAAAAGTTTCTGTT
>CAUYRT010051569.1:0-28468 GCA_963574885.1 Lepilemur ruficaudatus | reverse complement strand
TAAGACTCCAAAAGAAAAATGAAAACAGTTTTGATTTGCATTTCCCTGATATTTATCTCCAGTGGGAACGGCCTGTATTAAAAAGTCCCAAAACAATAAATGTTGGCATGGATGCAGAGAGACAGGAACACTCATACACTGCTGGTGGGACTGCAAACTAATGCAATCTCTGTGGAAAGCAGTATGGAGATACCTGAAAGCGATACAAGTAGATTTACCATTTGATCCAGCAATCCCAATACTGGGCATCTACCCAAAAGAACAAAAGACATTCTATAAAAAAGACACTTGCACTCAAAAGTTTATAGCAGCACAATTCACAATTGCAAAGTTGTGGAAACAACCCAAGTGCCCATAAATACACGAGTGGATTAATAAAATGTGGTACATGTATACCATGGAATACTATTCAGCTATAAGAAGCAATGGTGATAAAGCACCTCTTGTATTTTCCTGGAGGGAGCTGAAACTTGTTCTACTAAGTGAAGTATCCCAAGAATGGATAAACAGGCACCACACGTACTCACCAGCAAACTGGTTTCACTGATCAACACCTAAGTGGACACATAGGAACAACATTTATCGGGAGTGGGGCAGACGGCAGGGGGGAGGAGGGGATGGGTATATACATACGTAATGAGTGCGATGTGCACCGTATGGGGGATGGTCAGGCTTGAGGCTCTGACTCGAGGGGGGAGGGGGGCAAGGGCAATGTATGTAACCTTAACATTTGTACCCCCATAATATGCTGCAATAAAAAAAAGAAAAAGAAAAATGAGAACAGAAGTATTAAGGGGCACTTCACAAAAGAAAAAAATAAATAATTGGCTATTTGAAAAATGTTTCTGTTCAATAAATAAAACACATAGAAGCACATCTAGTGTTATTGTGCTTCACTGTACTGTGCCTTGCTCACAGTGTGTTTTGTACAAATTGAAGGTCTGCGGCAACCCTGCACTGAGCCAAGCCTATCGGTGTCATTTTCCCAATAGCATGTACTCACTTCATGTCTCTGTGTCACATTTTGGCAATTTTCCCAATATTTCAAACTTCTTCATTATTATTATATCTGTTATTGTGATCTGTGATTAATGATCTTTGATGTTACCACTGGAATAGTCACGGGGTACCGTGAATCACATTCACGTAAGACAGCAAACTTAACCGATCAATGTTATGTGTGTTCTGACTGCTCTGCTGGCTGCCTGTTCCCCCTTCTCTCTCCCTCTCTTTGGGCCTCCTATTCCCTCCACACAGTAACACTGATTAGGCTACTTAATAGCCCTACAATAACCTCAAGTGAAGCTTGAAAGTGAAAGGAAGAGTCACATACCTCTCACTTTCAATCAAAAGGCAGAAATGACTAAGCTTAGTAAGGAAGGAATGCCGACACAGGCTGAAAGCTGGGCCTCTTACGTCAATTAGCCAGGTCGTGAACGCAAAGGAAAAGTTTTTGAAGTAAATTAAAATTACTACTCCAGTGAACACACAGATGGTAAGAATGTTAAACAATTTCACTCCCGATATGGAGAAAGTTTTAGTGGTCTGGATAAAAGATACATCAGTCTCAGCATTCCCTTAAGCCAAAGCGTAATCCAGAGAAAGCCCCTAATTCTCTTCAATCCCATGAAGGCTGATAGGAGGAGGAAGCTGCACAAGAAAAGTCTGAAGCCAGAAGAGGTAGGTCGATGAGGTTCAAGGAAAGAAGCCATCTCCGTAACATAAAAGTGCAAGGTGAAGCAGCAAGCGCTGATGAAGAAGCTGCAGCAAGTTACCCAGAAGATCTAGCCAACACCATTGAGGGTGGTGGCTATACTAAAAACGGATTTTTCAGTGTAGACAAAAAAGCCTTCTATTACAAGATGATGCCATCCAGGACTTTCACAGCTACAGAGAAAATCAATGCCTGTCTTCGAAGCTCCAAAGGACAGGCTGACTCTCTTGTTAGGGTTAATGCAGCTGGTGACTTTAAGTTGAAGCCAGTATTCATGTACCATTCTGAAAATCCTAGGGCCCTTAAGAATTATGCTAACTCTATTCTGCCTGTGTCTTAGAAATGGAATAACAAAGCCTGGATCAGTGTGCAGCAGGGTTTACTAAGTATTTTAAGGAGATAGGAGAACAAGAAGGAAATACCCAAAAACTCGCCAAAAAATTTTTGTAAGAATAAAATCAGAGGATGCTGTAATTTGTGAACTGTTATGTTCTTCTTATCAATATACAAATGAACAAAGAAACGTCCTCACTAGCTCTTTATAAAGAAGGTCACCTGTGGGGAGTTTGACTCAAAAATGCCAAGAACATCTGAGGTTTCACGGTGGGGGATGATGGGCAAGGAGCTGGGGATTTAAAGCAACCAAAAAAGACCATCTTTTCGCACCAGCCCACATCAGAAAAGCAGATACATTTTTGAACTTTCTTTTTTTTTTAAATCTTTATGTTTTTTATTTTTAAGTCTCTGGTGTTTAAATTACATGGTTTTCTTTAAGGTCAGCCACTTTTAAATTGAATATCGTGTCTTCCTGCGTGCAAAGAAAACAGCAATATTGTTTAAAAAGAAATGAGGCATCTAAACTTCTTGAAATTAATGTCTGAAGGTTTGAAAACGAGATTGGATTGATAATTAATATCAAGACATTAATTTTTTTCTCTGAATTTCCTTTGCCGAACAGAAATAACATATTAGTACATGTTCCTACAAACTAACAGAGTAAGCCACAGTTCACAATATCAGGGAAGGAAACTTTTTTCTCCAATTTTCAGCACATTTGAAGGGACTGAACAGAATGTTCCATTTGGATAGGCCAGAGCTCTAAGTCTATAATTGGAGGAGGCTATGAATTTCAAACAAAAACCCTACCCTGAAAAATATAAAAGACAACCAAAGCCATCTTTTGCATTCCTGACTGATGTTAAGTGATGGTTCAAGCATGCCATATCTGGCAACCTCCAACATTTCCACTACTAACCAAGGAGATTAGACGCTCAAATTCTTTAATGAATAAGACAGTCCCTGATTACTTATTACTTTATACACAATACTGTGCTCAGGTCTCAGTTTAAGAAAGCTGATAAGCATTGCATTTATTCAATGAAATCAATCAGTTCTACACTAAAAATGAGCTTTACATACATTTTGATACTTGCTTTCTATGTGAAAAAAAAGTTTATATGATGAAGGGAAGTCCTAGGCAATGCAATGGGATCTTTCAAGCACATAGATCTATAAAATGGGTGCAGGCCAAGGTAAAAGGCTCCTCCCTATACATTTCTGGTATATTTTTCCTCATTGTAGAATATTAATCCTTGGGTCTGCTCAAATTACACTGCTAGCATTTTCCAGAAAAAAAAAATGCTCTGAGAAACACTCCTTTCCTATCCTGAGGCCCAATTTTAAACATTCAAACTAATACAGCGTTTGGTTCACTGAGGGGTAAGAGGGAACAGAAAAGAATAAAGAAAAAACACAGAAGAAAAATGTTTTTCCCCCTCTTCTGTCATTACTGTTTTTAACCTAACATGTCTCCAAGTGTTTAGCTCCATGGTGATGGGCGCAGGCGAAAAATATAGAAACACTGAAAGAACAAATTCCCTCGGAATATTTTAGGGCTTCTCACGCAAAGCTTACCGTCGAATTATAGAAACATACAAGTTGAAAATAGACGCTTATAACTGAGTAATGGTGGAAGATGAACAATCTTTCCTTATAAAAGCTTTTCAAAATCTGCTATGTTCCCCCCACCAGAAAAAAGAAAAAAAAAAAAAACAGATTTCTACTTGGTTTTTTAAAAATTATTTCCCAACGTAAAGAAAACATACTCATTGTTTAGAAGAGTGAATTTAAATGAAGGATACTTTGTCCTCCCAGGGAACATTCAGCAGTGTCTGGAGGTCTCTGTGGTCTGAACTGAGGGGGCATGATTGGCATCTCTTGGGTAGAGGCCTGGGATACTGCTAAACACATCCTATAATGCACACCCTTCCACAACAAAGAACTCTGGCTCCAAATGCCAGAGTCTTGAGGTTGAGATCCTGCTTTAGAAGTACCTTCAACACTGAAATACAAAGTTTTATAATCACCCAAGTTTCAGGACATAATCCCTTAGATCAAAGTAAGGAAGGCTCCAATGCTCTCTGCACTCCCCACAGACTCATGTATGGTTTCTACTTTTGCACTCAGGGTACAGTCTCAAAACACCTGCAGGAGAAGTCACCACTGAATAACTTATAAGCTTAAAAGAAACAGAGGGTATGGGAATATACATTTATGAATAAATCTGAAAGTTTTTTTTTTTAATTTTAGCTAACACCAAATATGCATGATAACCTATTAAATTAAGATAACATTGGGCTGGGCATGGTGGCTCATGCCTGTAATCCCAGCACTCTGGGAGGCTGAGGTGAGAGGATCGCTTGAGCCCAGGAGTTTGAGACCAGCCTAGGCAACACAATGAGATCATTTTTCTGCAAAAGATAAGAAAAATTAGCTGGCCATGGTGGCACGCTCCTGTAGTTCCAGCTACTTGGGAGACTAAGGCAGGAGGATCGTTTGAGCCCGGGAGTTCACGGCTACAGTGAGCTGTGACTACAACACTGCACCCCAGCCTGGGTGACAAAGCAAGACCTTATCTTTTAAAAAAAACAGGATAATATCAGTGGTATTCTATTTTGTAGTAGTCATAACAGGTACAGTACAATTAATTTCTACTTATTTATTCTCGCTTGCTAAAAATCTTTCTAGATCTCCTTTTCCTCAGAGCTTTAATTAGATGCTTTGGGACAATTACATTTATTTCTTACTTCAGTTAATAATATTTCCTGAATACCTAGTCTGTGAACTGTCCCAAAGCCTGGGGACTGGTAAACACAGCAGTCAAGGCCATCACTCTTGAGGAGCTTATGTTCTAGTTGAGAACTGGAACAAGAAAGCAATAAACAATACAACAGTCAGATCGTGGGAAGTTCTATCCAGAAAATTAAAACAACAATAATAGTCAACAGTGGCTAGCCGGCTAGTTTCAACTGATTTGGCCAAGGAAGGCCTCAATGTGCAGAAGTGATTTAAGATAAGGTGATCTAAATGTCACGGAAGAGTCAGCTGCACAAGGAAAGGACATTCTAGGCAGAGGGAAAGGCAAGTAGAAAGACCCCAAGACAGGAACACACTTAGCACGTCCGAGGTAAGGAGAACCAGTGTGACTGGAGGGAGAGGGGAAGTAACCTGGGGGAGGGGAAGAGACCTGGGGAAAGAGAGACAGACGGAGTCAGGCTGTGAGGACACTTGGAGGCCCTGGTCATAGGGGTGGACTTTGAGAGCAACATGAAGCAGGTGCAGAGTTCCACGTCCTTGTCTCATGACATGACCCAGCTCAATATGCAAACAGCTTACGTTTAAGATGGGATCTGCAGGGAGGGAGAGAAGCGGACAGAGCTGGGACTTTTGTAGGCAGAGACAACAAGGTACGTTGACAGATGAAATGTGGTTAAGAAACATGACACACTTATGGGTTTAGAAAGAGAAGAACCAAAGATAACTCCTGAATGCTTATCTTGAGCAACTGGGTAGATGATTCTCCCAAGGAATTCCAAGTAAGAGAAGCAGGTTTAAGGACTATAGATACAGTGACCAGCCATCCTGGTTTGCCTGGACTGCGGTCTCCTAGAATGTGGGACTCAGCATGTTAAAACCACGAAAGTTCCAGCGAACTGGGATGAGCTGATTATCCTATACAAACATCAAGAGTTCTTTGTTGACCATGTTACATAAATCATGTCTATTGAACATCAATGTGGAGATATCAGGAAGGTAGTAGGAAATACAAGTCTGAAGAAAGTCTGAGCTGGAGATACAGAGTTGGAAATCAAGGCACATAGATGATACTTAAAAATTGTGGAATAGATGATATCACCTCAGGAGAGAATAGAAGAAAGCCCAGAACAGAGCTGGCATTTCTGTTTCACAGATAATACACTGGAAGACATCTGCCTCAGTCTGCTTCTCCACCTGCACAGCCACTGCCCATCAGATTTAAGATTCCATGTTTTGACTCTTACTTTGCAGATGTTTTGAGTGACCTAACTTAAACTACTTTGCTTAAAACTTCAGCTCTGACTACTCCACATCATGTGGTTTCTGAGCTGCTCTCCCAAGAGTCACAGAGGAGCCCCATGGCATGGAACAGGCTAATTGTCCATCATTTCCTTTTGTCTTGCCCAAAGTTCCACTGCAAAGAAATCCCATTATTACTACAGCCACGTATCTGGCCTCATTTTTCCTATTTCCAATCCCACTTCCCTCCTTTTCTAATTATCTTCAACAAGCATGACCCTCAACTTTCACAATCAAAAAATAAAACTCTCACAATTGAGGAACAGGAACACAGAAAGAAACGAGTCAACAAAAACTCTCTGCGGTCAAGTTCCAGTTGAGAGGGGGCCACCATTGAGCATATTAGTCTCTTTGAAAAGATTCCTGACACCCTTGGCTGCAACTTAACTGTGTACACTGGAATTCACAAAAAGGAACAATTACCAAAGTGACTCAACAGATGGCCCATTAAACTATGGGATTCACACAATGTGTCTCGTGACCTACTTTAAGTAATTAACTATTATAGATAGAAACCTCCCCATTGGCCAGTTTGTGATTGGAAAACATCAAATGTTTGCAGCAGACCTTCAAATCTAACTCTGTCCAGCCAATCCGGGTAGAGATAATAAAAGAATAAATAAATCATCAAAAATAATCAAAGAGGTCATGGGGTTTAGAATGGCTGTCAGCACAATTACCAGGCTCATCTGTGGGGCAGCTCCTACTCTGGGAGGGCTATGGAGAACAAGAAGTCTTAGGGCATTAAAATATAAAAATTTAAATAGGGGATCTTCAACCAGAAAAGTCTCTCCCATAAAAGATGATAAAATAACTGAGCCAGGGGTGGTGGCTCATGCCTGTAATCCCAGCTACTCAGAGGTTGAGGCAGGAGAATCATTTGAGCCCAGGAGTCTGAGACCAGCTTGGGAAATATAGAGAGACCCAGTCTATTAAGAAAAAAAAAAAAAAAAGAATTTCAGAGAGAAGCAATTAATGAGAATAAATTACACCAAGTAAGTCCCAATCTACTGATAAAAGGACCTGCCATTGTAGGGCCCTCTGGAAGGCCAAGGGAGCCACTGAAGTCATTCGTGAAAAAGTCACTCCAGATCTTTTCCAGTGCTTAAAAACACTCAAATGCTGAATCACTTTGAACTCTTATTAAGTTTAATAAAAGCAAAGCATTTTGAATCATATATAAGGAAAAAGCAGACTTGGATTTAAAATAAGAAACAATAATAATAACCTCTTAGCAATCAGGCTCAATTGCTCCTGGTCAAATAAAATTTAGGCAATATCTCATTTTATAAGCATGTCTTTTCATTTCATTTTTACACTAACTACCGAATTTGTTTTCTTTCTACTTAACAATATTAGAAATGTAAACATCCTAATGTAAATTACACTGAAAACATTGATGCTCCTGTTGATTCAATGTTAAAAATGGCATTTTTAAGGCACATAGAACATATTCAATATACATTAATTTTATCTGATATATAAATACCCTCTATGATCATCATATTCCTCACCATAAAGATATACATAAAAAATCCACTGCTAATAAAAGATAACTTATCTTTCAAAGTTATTTCAAATTTTGTCAATGACAGAAATTTAGCAAACAAAATGCTGAAAGCAGACTTTTCATTAATTAATTGGGTTCACAGACTTCTAACCTTACTAGTAACCACAATAAACCCATATGGATGGCCACATTTAATGGATTCTAAGTAGTATATTTTTGCCTGAAGCTAGAAATACATAATTCAATTTGTCTATTTTTAAAATGCCTTTAATTGTTTCACCTTCATTCTAATTAACTCACTAAACAATGCCTCACATAGCCATTACATTTCCAGGAAGACATTGTTCATAGTTTCAAAATTTAACTATCTGAAAGTAATCCTTAGTTGGTACTTCCTTAAAAAATGTGTCCTGTGATGTCATTATGGCTGTACAAGAATAAGCAGAGCTATCTAATAAGAGAAGCAATCTGGCGAACAAAGATGAAGCAACAGACATTGTTTGGGTGAAGAAATGGAATGAAAAAGCCAAGGCAGGAATCTTGAAGTGCAGCTCACCGTCATTTACTATCCAAGGAAAGACAGTCTGCTCTGTGTACAGCGACAAGTCAGAGAGACATCTCAGTGGCTGAGAGGGAAAGAAGCCCCCAAAGGAATATTTCATCAAAAAATTATTCTGGAAAATCAATGCAATTCAAAATTATTTTCATAATTAACAAAAAAAATCTATCCAGTAATGAAATATAAGACACAGTATGAACAAAAACCAAAACTTTTCAATGAGTTCATTCATTCAGAAACTTTTTTTTGACATTCGAATGCATATAAATTTCTATAGAGTTTCTAAAGATGAAGACAAACAAGTAACTACCATGGAGAGCTGAAGGGCTATGACGCGTACTCTTTACACAAAGTCACACAGGGCACAAAGCAATGAGCACCACAGTGTAATTACGACAACTGTATTTCTGAATGAACTTGGAAATTGTGCCCAGAGAGAGAACACAAAAACAACTTGAGAATAGGTATAATCTCACAAGTAAGGAAAACAGGAGAGCCAATCCCTGTTCTTGGGTACATGGGGAGGAAAGAGAAGAGGTACAATCATCTCCCTCACTAGGCCTCCCCTCTGACCCCCACCAGAGCAGGTGAGATGTCTGTCCCTTCCGGGGAAGTCCCAGGAACCACGGTTCTTTCAAAGTACTTTCCATGCTTTATAGTAAGTGCTTCTGAGACAGAGACCTGGTCCCATTAACCTGTGTAGCTTCAGACACTAACACTGTTACAGTCACATACTACCAGCTTAATAAATATTTGATAATGGTGACAATGTAATAATATCACAAGCAAAAGAAAGTCCAGGAATATGTCGACTGAGCATTATGGACTTGAACATTACGAGATCACAACATTACAGGGCTTTAACAGCAGAAGCCACAGTCTAAAAAATTTAATTATGACACTTAACAGTGAAACACAGAATACTTTTTTACTAATATTGGGACTAAGGCAAGGATATCCACTTCTACCACCTTTAGTTAACATTGGACCCAAAGTTCTAGCTTGTTCAATAAGGCCAGAAAAAGAAATTTTAAAAGGTATATAAAGATGGAAAGGAAGAAGTAAAACTGTCATTATTCACAGACATCAATCATGATTATATGTCAATAATGCACACACACACAATTTTAGAACGAGCAATTGAATTTAGGAGGTTTGCAGGGTATCAGGTCAATATACAAATAGCAATTTTATGTCTGTATATTAGCAAGTGAACAAGAAAATAAAATTTGAAAAACTACACAGGAGCATGAAAAATCCAATATATCTAAGAAAAATCTAATATATCTAAGAAAAATCTAATACATTTCATGAAATATGCACAAAACCTCTAAATTACAAAACATTGCTGAGAGAAATTAAGTGGAGAGGTTCATGGATGGGAAGATACATTATTATTAAAATGTCTACTCTGCACAAACTGAAAAACAGGTTCAGTGAAGTACCAGTCAAAATCTAACAGGCTTTTATAAAAATAAAATGACAAACGATTATAAAATTTATATGAAAATGCAAAGGATCTATAATATCCAAAGCAATCAAAAAACAAGACTGAAGTTGGAAGACTTAGTTATCTGATTTCAAGCCTTATTAGGAAGCTACAGTACTCAAGACAGTGTATACTTGACATAAGAACAGACAAATAGAACAGGAGAACAGAAAAAACTCACACATTGATGGTTAATCGATTTTTCAATCAAGACACCAACTCAGCTCAATGGGAAAAGAACAGTCTTTTCAACAAATGGTACTAGATAGACATATGAGAAAGAGCAAAAGTAAACCTCCACAGTTACCTCATTTCATACACAAAAAAATTAGAGATGGTTTATCAATCTAAATGTAAAACATAAAACCCTAAAGCTTCTTGATGTAAACATAGACAAGTATCTTCCCAATATTGGATAAGCAAAGATTTCTTAGATAACACACAGTACAGCACTAACCATTTAAAAAATTTGATAAATCAGACTTAAAATTAAACTTTCTTCCCCTCCCCCTCCCCCTCCTTCTTCTTCTTCTTTTTTTTTTAAGACAAGAGTCTTGCTATGTTGCCCTGGGTAAAGCGCAGTGGCGTCATCATAGCTCACTCCTGGGCTCAAGCCATCCTCCAGCCTCAGCCTCCTGAGTAGCTAGGACTGCAGGCATGAGCCACTACACCTAGCCAATTTTTCTATTTTTGGTAGAGACAGGGTCTCATTCTTGCTCAGGCTGGTCTTGAACTCCTGACCTCAAGCAATCCTCCCACTGCAGCCTCCCAGAGTGCTAGGATTACAGGCATGATCCACCGTGCTGGGCCAAATTTCTTTTTTAACTGAAAATATGAAATGATGGTAAAAAGTATGGAGCAACTGGAACCCTCATGAATTGTTGCTGCAGCTATAAAACCACACAACCACTTTGGAAAAACAGCTAAGCAGTTTCTTACAGAGTAAAACATACATCTACCCTATGACCCAACAATTCTATTCCTGGGTATTACCCAAGACAAATGAAACTGTATGGACTTGAAAATTACGAGATCACAAAATTACAGGGCTTTAACATCAGAAGCCACAGTGTAATTCTCCCTGCAAATTACATTTCCTCTAGTCTGGGTCATACATCTCTCCAAGAGAAGAGTTTTTCGTATCAATATGCGCAAACTGAAAAGTCTGAGGCCAAAAGCCCTGAGGGCATTTTGTGTATGTCCACAAAATGATTTGTACAAGAAGGGTTATAGCAGCTTTATTCATAACAGTCAGTAACCAGAAATAACCCAAATCTTAACAGCACTTAAAATCTATGCTTTTTTTTTTTTAATTTTTTAGAAATGGGGTCTCACTCTGTCACTCAAGCTAGAGTACAACGGCACTATCATAGCTCACTGCAGCCTCAAACTCACAGGCTCAAGTGATCCTCCCACCTCAGCTTCCTAAGCAGCTGGGACTACAGGCGCACACCACCATGCCCCACTAATTTTTTTTTTATTTTTTGTAGAGACAGAGTCTCACTACGTGACCCAGGCTAGTCTCAAACTCCTGGCCTCAAGTGATCCTCCCACCTCAGCCTCCCAAAGTACTGGGATTACAGGCCTGAGCCACCCCTCCCAGTCCAAGATCTATGCATTTTATTGGATGTTTACTACAGCTAAATTTAAAAAGAATTTCAAGTATAAAGAGTAAAGATAAAAGAGTGATGGAGTACTCTTCTCTCTCTTCCACTTTTTGTTCTCCCTAAACTGGAAGCCAGAAGAGAGAGAGTGGGAAGCATCTGAGAGGGGTGGGTCAGTGTGTGCTAGATAACAGGAGAGCCAGAGAACAGGGACAAAGAAAAAGCAGGAAGAGATGGGGAGGGGGAGGGAACGGAACGACATGACTAGAGAATGCACATCCCAAGAAGGCGGAGGGACTGGGGAAGACAGACCGCAGAGGTCGGCTATGGAAAGGAGGACTTCGTAAAGGATGGGGAAAGTACGGAGTTAAGAACGGAGAAGAGAGACATGAAGGAGTTGGGCTACTCTCCAGAAGCAGGTTTATTCCCGAACAGGTTGGATCCCGGGGCTTGCCATAAAGCTGCCTTTGACTCCTTCCTCTGCCTTAACCCCGCAGTCAATCAGTTACCGCTGATTCTTAGGTGTCTTTTAATTCCTTTGAGCCATTCAGTGCGAAATGCACTGCAGGGGAAGCCTTAAGTTACTACTGAGCAACGGCTGTAATACTTGTCTAAAATAATAACAGAACAACTGGCAAAGGACTAGAATCGTTCTTTTGAACGATGTATGCATTGTGTCAACGTCGATTAACTTTTACGGAAAGGAACATGCACCAGCCCATCTGTTTCCTTTGCTCTTTAAACGACTTGTTTTGCTACTTTTAACAAAAAACTATGCATTTGAACCTTTATTTACTTATCCTTAAAATGAAGCCAACACAGATATAATAAATAGTAGAATCCTTACATTAGTCAGACATTCTAGATATGAAATGTGTTGTCCAGGTTGATTTACTCACCTATTGGCAGAACTTAACGTTTAAGAAATGATTCAATAAAGGAGCTAATTCGCCTCATACGGAGCAGCAAGTTCTTCTTACCAGAGGCAGGGAGAAAAATTATCTTCCACGTGACATGAAAAAGTTCTGATTGTTGTGTTAGAACTTAGACTTTCTTTCCTCTGTATATTTGAGTACTCTTTTTGAACACAACGTGATTTCATCCTAATTTCAAACAATGCCTAAATAACCAAGTCTCTTGAAGGAGGAGAATTCTGTTACAACAGTTAGAATGTTTTCATCAGGGTGAATCAAGTATTTCCCTTGCGACTGTATACTTCTTTTTCTCATTCAGCAAAGACATCACTTCCAAGATAACTGACGTAACCTTTTTTTGTTAGCCCTAACTTTAACACTGTGCTTTTTAAAAATCCAAAATTCCTGAAAACAAATTCTATGAGTCAGTTTTATCTGCCTTTCCTAGTATTTGGATTTCAATATACATTGGAAAGGAAAGAGACAATGTGAGCTCAGAAACGTCCCTCTCATCAGGCAGTCCTACAAAACACGCAGCAATCAGCCCAGCTCGTCCCTGAGCAGAACAAGCTGCTGACAGCAAGCGATTAGTGCTCTGAAACAATTCCAGGAGGCTTGTCAATGCACACTGCCGGCCAGCCACGAGGAATGTCAGATCTCTATGATACGGTATTTTTAGAGCTTCCCATCAGAGTCAACACAGGTTTACCATAAAATGCAAGAAAGCATTTCTGACGAGGGGCTGCTGCCAGTGCAGTAGCATATTTAGGCCTGCTTCCAAGCGTGAGATGGCATCAGCCCACCGAATGAGACACTCGTTCAGATAGTATCTTGCAGCAGAAGCAGCATCTCCTCACCCACAGGGTGCTGCTAACGATACAGACAACAACAGTTCCACTTTCTAGCTACAGTGATAGATTTAATTCCTTGGTTACTCTGGGAGAGAGGGGAAGGAAATGCTCCCTCCCTTAATTCTTCCTGCAAATTATATTTCCTCTGGTCTGGGTCATGCATCTCTCCAAGAGAAGAGTTTTTCATATCAATACGTGCAAACTCAAAAGCCTGAGGGCAGAGAGTCAGATCACAAAACAAGAATCAGTATTCTACATAAAAGCTCAACAAAGCTACAAGTCCATCTGTCAGAGAAATAGTCCTCTCTCTGAATAAGCAGTTAGATTCAGACTGTCTGAGATTACTCTCTAATTACAAAAGCCAGTTAGTTTTTATGTGGCGAAGAACTTCCAATAGAAACCGACTGCCATATAGGAAAGGCAGTAAGTAACTCTTCCAGTGGAAATATTATGAAATACCAACAACTCATTTTAAAGCAATAGATGCCACATTTGTTCAATGTGCAAATATTCTAGATCTCCTTTGCAAAGGGTCCAAGCAGGTAAGAGCCAACCTAATGAAAAAATAGCTATTCCCTGGAAACAGTATTGTCAAAAGCAGTGGCTTCTCACATGGAGGTCACAAAGTGAATTTATATTAGGTCACTCAGGCAGAGAATAATAGCAATGACAATGCCTTCTCCCACTTAGACACTTTATAGCTCATGAGATAGTAGCTTTGTATTCATTATCTGGGTCAGGAAAATGGACCAAGGAGAAGGAAGCCCTGCAGAGACCTTGAACAGGCTGTGCAGGGAAGTCCTCCAAACAGACCACATGGCCTTATAAAGATCACAGGAAAAACAATGTGGCTCTCTGATGTTGGAGGAAAAAAGTAACAAAATTGAAATGATTGCATCTTCTCTAGTGCTGAAAACCAGCTGAGAAACAGTAACTAGGAAGCTATTTTGTAGACGGCTGTGTTCTCCCAGATTTGAAAGCAGCACTGCATGACTACAGTTAGTGATACGCACGCTCAGGAAACAAGACTGAAAAAAAAGTCTGAAAAACGAAAACCGTAACTACTTAAGAAACCAGATTTTCTTTCTTTCTTCTTTTTGGTCACTTGTCAAGCATTGAAACTTACAGAAATGGGACTATTTTGCCCTTTTGTATCCAAAAATATGTGAAGACACACACACAAATTCTAAAAAGCACCATGACCCTGACTCTATCTTAAAATCAGGCAGAAAGTAAGCTCGATAAAGAAGCTTAGAGACCTGGCAATAAGGACAGAAAGACGTGAAGGAGCAAACCAGAGAAGGCATCAGAGAAATACTCGAGTCCAGATGCCATCCTGCCAGACTTCACAGACTGAACCACCTTCCTTGCAAAGGATGATGGCCCTATGTACCAATTAAAAGGATTACTTCTAAAGCAATTATTCCAAGCTGTGTTTCAATACCACCTCTAGAGGATTCCAAGAATCAAAGAATGTGGCAAAATTTCGGAACAAAATTTTAACTCATCTAGTTTATGGAGGGCTGGAAAAATGTAAGAATAGTTGAAAATTCATTCACGGGGAACTAGACAACTCATCAACTTAAAACCTAGAGAGAAAATAACTTCTCACTCCTCTTGAGAAAAAGGGAGATCTTAATGTATAATAGTTGAGAGGAAAAGTCAATTAAAAATAAAGTGTTCAGCTTATTTCGTAGCCTCCTCGCAGAATTAATGAAGGAGGAATTCATCTGGTAGAAATTTAGAAAGGCTATTTTAAGGAGAGAGTGAGCCTTCCCCCCCACCCCCCGCAGTTAACAAGTTAGCAAGTCACTAAAACTTTCTATTAACTGATTTTCCACTAAAAACAAACACTCACAAATTAGTTATTGCTCCAACACCATCCTCAGACCTTAGTCAGAAAATGGTAGTTACCTGGTGTGATTCAGGACAACACAAAAACAGTTAAAGGAGCAATAGCAGATTTTTCTTTATCTTTTAGACTATAAATTCCTTACCTGAACTCTTCTCTCTCTAATTTTCTTCCCAGATCTGGTCCACCACTTCGTTCTTTGCCTGAATTTGATTTTACTCCCACCTTCCATTTACAAGAAAGCCAAAGTTCTCTCTCATCAAAAAACAAGGGCCTGAGCGCGCCTGTAATCCTAGGACTTGGAGAGGCTGAAGCAGGAGGATCATTTGAGGCCACGAGTTGGAGACCAGCCTGGGCAATAGCGAGACCCCTGTCTCTATAAAAAAAAAAAAAAAAAATAGCCAGGCGTGGTGGTATGTGCCTATAGTCCCAGCTACTCAGGAGGCTGAGGCAGGAGGATTGCTTGAGCCCAGGAGTTGAAGTGGAGGCTGCAGTGAGCTCTTGCCTGGGCAACAAAGCAAGACCCTATCTCAAAAAAAAAAAAAAGAAAAAAAAGGTGGGTTGAGAGGAAATGAAGATGGGGTGGGGAAAGCCCACTCTTAAGGAATGAGAATGAGGAATGGGAGACCCATTGAAAACACCTTATCTAAATCCTTTTTGAAAAGATTACACTACAATCTCATTCAAAACAAAACCCTATCAATCTTTGCATAGAATCAGTAACCCACTGATACAGAGATCCTGTTGTAACTTGTTAAGAGTCCAAGTAGCAAATGAACACATAGGGAGGGTCCTTTATTTATGTCACTACCATGAGGGCTGAGAATAGTTAACTGAAATAAATCTAATGAGTGCTGTGCAAGGAAGCCAACACACAACCCCAACAGTGTGGATAAAAAGATTAGCATTCAGAACTATTGAATATGATCATATAAAATCTAAATGTCCCATAAAGAAAAGCAAGCAGGAAAATGTAATTACTACTTATTAATATTTTTAAACAAATAAAAATTTGTGTTCTTCAACCATTTAAACGCTAAAATCTCAATTTGATGCTTAAAACTAAGAACACATTGTAACATCAGTGAATCACAATTTGAGCATTTTCCAACAATATGTTATAAAATAATTTAAAATGTGGCAATATTTGCCTAATATAATTCATTTATTTTAAAAGACAAGGTCTTGCTATGTCACCTAGGCTGGTCTCAAACTCCTGGCTTAAGTGATCCTCCCACCTCAGCCTCCTGAGTAGCTGGAACTACAGGCACAAGACACAACTGGCTTTATACAACTTAAATCAGTCTCTCGGTGGAGGAAATTGCAGAAGTGAGTTCCAGCAAGCAAGCTGCTGTTGTGTAACTGAAGAATCTTCAAAGACAGTGCGCTGTTCTTGCTAACACTAACAGCTGCTGAAACACATTCTTTTAAAAATCATTTTCTTCCAGGGGTGGAGTTTCCCAAAGAATTCCAAGCTAAAAATCTAAATGGACACAGCTCCAAAACTGAGTGCTACCACAAAATGCAGACTTCCTTTAAAATAACGTTTACACTCTTCACTTGGAAGAGAGGGCAGAGGACAAAGCTCTCATCACTGCTCTGTTTATACCATGATGGCTTCGGGACAAGAAACTGTGGGGATCATTACTGGCCAACTGGCTGAAGTGCATCATTGCTCATAGAGAATGCTTCTCTTAAGCATAGACACTTAAAAGAAGCCCAATGCAACTGAAGAGGGCTGTGGCATACTTAGTTATTCTGAGGATCACAGAAGGAAACCAGCAAACAAATGTTCAGAAACTATCAAAACAGCACAAAGGACAAATACTTTCAGATCCAGGAAGATGTCTGTTGCTTACACGAACCTTTGCAGTGTAATGATTTGAAAACTAAACAATACCCCAAGTTACTGTAAATTGAAGGATGAGAGAATGCCAGTGGGATAATCGGAGAGATCTGAGTTAGTGAAAGAATTAGCAAAATTCCATAGCTTTGCAATACAGTGTTAAGTTACATGAAGCTGTTCTAGAGACAGAGGGAGGGAGCAAACAGGAGAAGAGGCACCTCAGTTAGAACGTGGTAGGGGAGACACAGTATACTAAAAGTAATTTTTAAAAATCCAGGAGGGGCCTGGCATGGTGGCTCAGACCTGTAATCCCAGCACTTTGGGAGGCTGAAGCAGGAGGATTGCTTAAGCCCAGGAGTCTGAGACCAGCCAGGCAACACAGTGAGACTCTGTCTCTACAAAAAATAAAAAAATTAGCAGGGTATGGTGGCACACACCTGTGGTCCCAGCTACTTAGAAGGCAGAGGCAGGAGGACTGCTTAAGCCCAGGCGTCCAAGACCAGCATGGACAACACAGTGAGACTCTGTTTCTACAAAAAAATAAAAAAATTAGCAGGGCATGGCGGCACACACTTGAAGTCCCAGCTACTCAGAAGGCTGAGGCAGAAGGACTGCTTGAGTCCAGGAGTTTGAGGTTACAGTGAGCTGTAATGAGGCCGCTGCACTCTAGCCCGGGCGATCGCGTGAGACCCTTTCTCAAAAAAAAAAAAATTCAGGAGGGACTCTGACATTCAATTTTCCCTTGCTAATTACCACATGCAGCCTTTGGTGACTTGACTTTTCTACGCTTCTATCAACAGAGCAGAAAAGGCATTTCTTTTAAAAGTATGTTATTTTTCTACTCCTTCTATATAGCAGTTCATTTTATATGATCACTTCTCTTAAAAAACAAAAACAAAATTCATGCTCACAGAAAAAAACATGCCCGGCACAAGAAAACCTCTCCCTAAAATTCAATGGGAACAAATGTTCACCAGAATAGGCCAGTGCGCCCAGCTCCTTCTTCAAGTGGCTCTTTCCTTTATCCTATGACAAAATGCTCACCACCAGTAGAGACATAAATACTTGCAGTTTAGAAGTTATTAAGTTTAACACATACCACATATAGATATTTAAGAGTGTCTGGCTGCTATCACCTCCAACCAGTGCCTTATTCATCACTGGTGTGGGTTTTTCCCTCCTCCTTTCATGCTGGGCTCTGTGTTCTGGGAGAACACGTTATTAGCCAATGTCAATGATGGCCGCTTCTGGGTGGTGAAATTTATAGATGGTTTTCATTTTTGTCTTTATGTTTATCTGCATTTCCTACATTTTTTCACAAGTATGTACTATTTTTGTAACAGTTATGTCTTAAATTTGCTGAGAACAGAGTGTTAAATGAGATTTTCTTGATGCTCTGAACAAAGACAACTGAATGGATGTTATTCCAAATGATCATCAAAATATAATTAAAGGATCAAATTATAGTAACAATGAATGCTGAGCCTTGGCCTAAATCTTTACAACCAGCAGACTCCATACATGGCCAGAGTGGCTGGCTGGATACTGGTTTCTCTGCCTTTAAATCAAGCCCACTAGGTAGTAATACATTGGGGATATCATCAAATTTTAGGGATGGGGCCAAATATTCAGACAGAAATAGAGACAGACGGTCTCTCTGCACATACTCTGTTTTGTAGAGCTTTCCAGATTATAGAGGGGACCTGACTCCATAGACCAGACTAATTCTATTTAATTGGTTTAAGAAAGAAACTTATTTTAAAATACATGAGGGTGGGAAGCTTTCATCAGGGATTAGCATTCATTCAGAAAATTGAGAAGGCATCTGCTACTGGAGGGCATAAAATATAATCAAGCATAAAACTCCTTTAGATATTTTCCCACCCATTAAGAACTTTGCAATTCTCGACTGAGGTCTTACAGCACTGCATCCTCCAAGAGATATTCACTGCCATGGAAAAAATAATTTACTCAAAGTAATTTAGAAGCCAAAAAGTATTGTTAAATTCCTATTAAAGGTGAACTTTTAACACCCCTCTGTTTGGGTGTTGGCTAATAACCCAATTACTCACACAACATACAAAACCAAGGGTAACAAGGTTGGGTGATTTGTTTTTGGTACTGAAGCATCGTCTGGTCTCTTGGCTCCTAACTGCAAAAAGAAACTAAGTGAAAGGCTAACTGGGTACTAATCAAGTCCTTTCTTGATAAACTGGTGCTCTTTATAAATAAACATAGCCTAAATCCCTAAAACGAAGGTCTTTGTGATTTATATTAGGGAAAAGATCTGAACTACCCACCTAATAAGGAATTTTTAAAAAAAACAGTATTCACAGACAAGAAATACTTTACTGATCAGTTTCTTAGAAACTCACTCTAAAATCTTTCAATTTAACTCAGCAGATATGCAAATGGTAATTTTATAATTTGAATGTCTGATTTTCAACAACTCCAAAATGCAAGTGACGTGGTCTGACAAACAGCAATGCCCTAGACTAACAAAAACAACCTAACTCACACGCATGCGCCTCTCTACCCACAGACACAAAACAGCAGTTACGCCTGTGAAACACAAAATTACATAGGGAGCTGTGGCTTTCTTCCCCTTACTGCCAAAAGATGCATTCCTCTGAGATGCCCCTCACATGTATTCTAACATGAAAATAGAGCTTTATCCAAATATTAAGAATCAACTCACATTACAAGTTGAAAATCTAGTCTTTTTGCTACTGAATGGACAAATCTGCTTGTCCTTTTCTCTTTGGAACAGACACAATAAGACAATGAGTGCTGGGAGAGACCCTTAGCACACCATCAGAAAAAAGAAAAAGAAAAAAACAAATTAAAAGTTACTCCCTATCTAGGGAAAGTCCTCATTTTATCTCTATCTCTAAGTGACTTAAAAATGTCTTCACCTTTACAATATTATAATATTATTTTAAAGTTTTGATATAAAATAAATTGAAACAAAGAAAACTTCTGATTTTTTAAATGAATTGAAACATCATCAACTTACAATTTTTTGACCCTCAACTCCAAGTTCCACCATTCGCAACACAGACCAGGCACAGGGCCGGGGCTGAGGCATGTGTGGGGTCGGTTTACTCTGCCTCCTGTTCCACAGTCAGCGTCAGAGCACAGCCTGGTGAGCACGAGGAAGCCAAGTGATTATTGAACAAACACAAAAAAATGATTCTGGCCCACTTCATTGCCAAGTGCCTAATAGGCCTCCATAAGTCTGCTGACCCATCATTTGAGAAAAGGGAGAAGAGGACATCAAATTTCCATTCCAAAGATGAGAGAAATTGACCTGTGGGACTACTCAGAAGGAAGCAAAAGAGATACAATACAAGCTCCCAGGATTTCCCCCTGCCTCAGTTGTGCTGTGGGGCGTCAAGCAGGGGCCCCAGGCAGCAAGACAGCCCCATATTGCCCTTCCCGAAGGTTCGGACTGGGGCAAGGAGCAGGAGCTGGAAGGACAGCCACGGTTCCCGCCTTCCTCACAAGGGAAAGGGTAAAAAGCGTAGAGGAAGCTCCTAAGATAGGCCCGTGAAATCAGAACTGCTCACAAATGTCAAATATTCCAGTGCTTTTCATTCTAGCGGGAGGAAATTTACTTTCACAAATGCATCTTGACCCTCTGCAGTACTTTCAAAGAACAAGTCTCCTTTTCTGATTCCCTCAATCACAGAATAAAGAGTAGGCAACATTTAGTAGCATTCCGGATAATTTGTGCCAATTTAGATGATTCATGTGTTGCTTTCCCAGACTAAATGGTCTATGGCCAGTGCTTTCAAGCCAACAAGGGTGCGGAGAGCAGGACCTAATTACAGATCTGAGTCACTGTCTAGAAGCTCCCTCAGCCCAGGGGGCTAGCCCCCACAAGGGCAGCATTTCATTTTGAAGTATAAAAACAACCCAAGTCTACAAGTCCTTTTATATATAACATAATACTAATAGTAAGAAGACACCATCCCACAAGACACAAAAATAAGAGTAATAGTTCACCAAATTGATTTTTCAAAAACTTAAGATTCAATTTCAACAAAAGATGTTACTGTTTTCTTTCCTGTGCCATGGATATAATATGCATGAATTAAGGGGAAAAAGATCTTTTGAGTCTACTCTTCTTTCCAAATGCTAAACATTTAAGCAAAATTGATACCACAGGGGGGAAAACCCAGAAATTCTCTTAATTGTCATAAATCTTTCTCTGATACTTTATCAGTAATCAGGTTCCCAAGTTGAGAGGATTAACGATTTCTGAGTGGAACTGACTATTCAGTTTCAAGTAGGCAACATTCCGAGCAAGAACAAAGGGTAATATGAATCCTCCAACAGTAAAAGAATGAGTTTTTTGAATGCAGACGTTAAGACTTAAGACATAGTTCAGACAAGAAGAAAATACAGAGCCGGGAGCTGTAGTTCACACCTATAATCCCAGCAGTTTGGGAGGCCAAGGTTCCCTCCCAAACTCTAGAGCCCAGGAGTTCGAAACCAGCCTGAGCAACATAGTGAGACCTCCGCTCTACAAAAATATTAGAAAAATTAGTCAGGTATTGTGGTGGGTGCCTGTAGTCTCAGCTTCTCGGGAGGCTGAATCTTGAGCCCAGAAGTTTAAGGTTACAGTGAGCTATGATGACCCCACTGCACTCTAGCCTGGGTAACAGAACAAAACCCTGTCTTAAAAAGTAACAAAAAGAACAAGACAAAAATGGTTGCTGAGACCCACTATTGGGTCCCAAAGGAAATAAGGGGAAATGAGGACACAGCGCAGACTTCCAAGGAGGCTCCCAAGTGACCAAGGTACAGCACTGTGTCAAGGCACAACTTCAGAGTCAGCTTGTGGGAGTGGATGTCTCTCCTATAACTATTGCCACCAGCACAAGTAACAAAGTGACAAACTGACAAATTTAGAAAGAACAGAAGTAGATTTTGTAGGCATGATGGCTAATTGTCACAATGCAGAAAAATGTATAGACTTATCTTAAGTTTGCCAAAAGCATGCGTTCTGACCATGGGATGACTGAAGCTATTAAATGGAACAGCAGCTAACATACTCTGAAAAGCTCATTGGTGACACAGGCAATCTAAAAGTATCCTGCACATTCCAAACCTTCATAGGAGTACAGAAGCAGGCTTAGAAGATGAACTCGATGGCAGACCAAGTACCAGAGGAAAGTGCTCTGTATAACACCAGTAGCTACGATAAAAAACTGACAGCATGTTGATTCAAACTCATCAGCCATTTAAAATCTAACACATTTTATTACAGATCACTAGGATGCCTAATAATAGATTTTTTGACAACTGTCTAAGAACAAATTTATAGCCTCTCTCAGTGGTCCTGAATTTACTCTAAACTCCCTTGTGATTTTAAACAACAAATGCACACAGCATCTACACTTACCCGAAATTCAAAAGCATATAAAAATCCTACAATACATATGTAGTAAAAGCACAATGAATGCACGTTAATAATAAAGACCAGAAAACCAGGATCGTGGTTCCCTGAGGGCAGAGAAAGGGAAGTGTCAGGTCTGGAGCTGAGAAGGAGACACACGAAGCCTCCGGTACAGCAAAAATGCCATTTATTTGAGCATCTGGGTACAGAGGGGTGGAGGCCAAAAAAAAAGCATCCGCCACGAGGGAGGGGAGAGCCTTGGGTTTTACAGAGGGTTTTTCCAGGGGGAGTGAGCAACTGGGTCAGAACAGCCGCTGTAATACATTCTTTTTCAAACAACCAGTTTCTGGGACCCCTGCATTGGTCTCATCCTGCAGAGACAGGGGAAGGGGAGTAGCTTCGTCCTTACCAGGGGGGACAGGAATACTGGCGTCGCTGCAAGTGTCTGTGGTCGGAGTTACATTTACAACCTCCGGACTCCCCAGACTCCTCTGGCTTTCGTGCCACAGGCTTTATGATCACTATCTGCGTTTTCCATTAACTGCATTATGTCCTATACGTACTTTTCAGGTTCCCACCCTAAGCCAACCTAACAGGAAGTGCCGTTAGGGAGGACCGCCCTGGGTTTTTGCTGTGTAATGAACTGGTAAACATTCCATTTCACATGCATGCTGTGGAAAGAGGTACACGTGGGTATTTGTCATGTTATGCCTTATATACTTTTTCTATTTGAAACATTTCTATTAATTTTTCAAAAATAAAAGCAAACAAGGAATTAGAATTAGAAGTGTGGGCATTGACTATTCTGAGAAAACACAAAGAACAAATCTGCACTGCCCAACACACCTATAACGAGGGAATGGTTTTATGCCAGTAGCCCAAGACCCTTCTCAGCATTCACAGCCCAAGCTGGTTGAGTAAAAGGCAAAATCTTCTGGGTGAAAAAAAGAGAAAATCTGAAAGTGATCTATTTTATTCTCGTGTCTTTGAATATTAAATCAGTACCTGCTAACAGTTAAGAGCGAAGAGTATGCCAGTCAACACCAACACGCTCTGCCGGTTTAATTTAACGGTATTATTTTGCCTCGCTTTGCAATTACTCCCACATTCCCCAGGGAGAAACTAATGGATTACTAAAAATAAAACGGAGATTAAGTGAATCACTTAGGATGTTTTGGCTCCCAACTCAAACTGGCTTAAACAAAAAGGAAATGTATTGGCTCAAAGACTTGGACGTCAGAGAAGGGGCAAGCTTCAGGGCCGGTTTCCCTGGGATTCTGGACTCCGTCCTCCACCCACTGTGGCTTCTTGCGTGGTCTGGAAGCCAGAACACTGCAGCCATGCCAGACCTCACACCAGCACACAACAACATCCAGAAGAAAAGAGGCAGTATCTTCCTGCTGCTCTGTCCTAAGTATGAGAAGACTTCTGCCAAAGTTCTAGGCAAGCAAACCTTCACTGGAGTCTCCCTGGCTAGAACAGGATTATAGGACCATCCCTGAAACCAACCACAGACCAGGTAACACTCAACACCGGCTGATGGGGCCAGAGTTCAAGTGTCAATCACCGACAAGGCAGGGACAGGACTGCTCCTAATCAGGGCCGAGGAGCTGCAGTCAGTTCCTCCACTCCGCAACATGAGGAATAGATGGGACGGGATCCAAGCTTCTCATCCACTCTGTTAGTATTTGCAAGGAATAGCCTGAGCAGTAACAGTTGTAGCAGAACATGAAATAAACCCTACTGTGAATACGTGTATATAAAGCTATGCACTCAAAAGGCAGATGACCAAATGAGTCGATCTCTTTGAGAAAAGTAGATTTAAACAATTTTAGTTTCTTTATTTTCATTTCTCCAATCAGAAGTTTAAACAGAAATTCAACACTTTAGAAAGCAGGTAGGTCATAGGAAGTATGGCCTAGTACTTACTATATTCTTGTGCCATGGCTACAGAAATTGAGACAACAGCATCCGCACTAATAATGTAAAACCTGAAATAAAATAAGAAAAAAATTTGTTAAAATACACAAGAAATGTCAGTAAAACACAATAGTTGCATAACTTCCACAAATGTCTTATCTTTATTCTTAAATAGGCAAATCAGCCTCTCTAAGGTAAGCAGTTGCACTTAAATTACACATTACAGAAAATGTCTTCAGCATTAGAGTATCTCTAAATTTTCTTTTTTTCCTTGAGACAGGGTCTCTCTCTCTCTCTCTGTGTTGCCCAGGCTGGTCTCAAAACTCATGGGTTCAAGAGACCCTCTTGCTTCAAGCCTCCTAAGTAGCTGGGACTACAGGCATGCACCACCAGGCCCACCCAAATATTTTCAAAATCATCTGCCTCTATTGTAGATCTGACCATCAAAAACAAAACATATTCAGGTACCACAGGGTGACAGAAAGAAAACCCCAACAAAACACATTTTTATCAAATTGTATTGCCCTGGACTGCTGTTTATAAAACTGAAACAAAAAAAGGGGGAAAAACAGAATTATTAAATATATCTCAAAAATCACAACACACAACTAACCTATTCAATCCAATGCAACTTGAAGCTAGATACATCAGCTTTAATTTCTAAATTCCTAAACTCAGGGGTCTGAGAAACAGTTCTCGGGTGGCGGTGGGGGAACAGTACATAAGTGATTCAAATATTTGACACTGCATCATCTTGCTTAATAAAAATCTTTGAATATTCAGCACACCATGGAATGCTCAACAAACCCTTAGAACTAGAGACTCTTAAGACCCTAAAATTGCTTTTAATATTGAAAAGTGAAAGAATAAAAGTGGAAGCCTCAAAACAGAATATTTGCAACACATCTATCTACCAAAAGACTCATTCAGAATACATAAAGATGCCTTACAAAACAGTAAGAAAGGCCAGGTACAGTGGCTCACACCTGTAATCCCAGCACTTTAGGAGGCTGAGGTAAGAGGATTGCTTGAGGCCAGGAGTTTGAGATCAGCCTGAGCAACATAGAGAGACCCTATCTCTACAAAAAATAGAAAAATTTGCCAGATGCAGTGGTGCATGCCTGTAGTAGCAGCTACTCCAGAAGCTGAAACAGGAGGATCTCTTGAGCCCAGGAGTTTGAGGTTGCAGAGAGTTATGATCAGCCACTGTGCTCTAGCCCAGGCAACAGAGTGAGACCCTATCTCAAAAGCAAAAAAAAAAAAGAAAGAAAAGAAAATATGGGTTTGGCTGTGTTCCAGTAACACTTTATTTACAAAAACAGCCAATGTGCAGGGTAAGGCTTTGCCTGCTATGCAGCAATGAATATAAATGAACCATAACTAAGACAACAACACAGAGGAATCCCACAAACATAACGCTGAGACAAAGAAGCCGGAATACACTGTATGATTCTGTTGTATAAAGTTCAGAAATAGGTAACACTGTGTAATATAAGTCAGAATAGTATAAGAGTTACTTGGAAGGGGGGTGTGAGGAGGCAGAGACTGGGAGAGGGGAGAAGAGGGAATTTTGGTGGGCTAGTAATATTGGATGCCCTGAGTTAGGTAGTTTCATGGTTATGTTCAATTTGGGAAAGTTCATTAAGGTGTACATTTATAATGCACTTGTTTTCATTTTGCGTTAAAAAAATTTTAAGTAATTTTTATAAATAAAGACTATGAGCCACATCACTAGGTGGATGCTTTCCCACAGCTCGTTATCCCTGGGTATCAAATACTGCCACAATGGCAAGCCTTGTGTCCTCCCAGAGCAGCTTCCTGAAGCCTCCCCTTCATTTACAGGGTGATACCTGCATTGCAATTAAACTTCTCTTCCAAGTTTCATGCAGGATTTGAGAGAATGAGCTATGATTAGACAGCTCACACAGGAGTGGCAGGAGGTGAATGCAATACAGAAGGAGAGAGGAAAGTAACAGATGGGAGAAGAGACTGGGAGAAAGGAGGCCCCGCATTTTAACATAATCTGCTGAATAAGCCAGACAGAATAGAAAGTAACATAAGCAGCTTAGAAACACAATTTGGAAGGTCACTGAACTTGCCTTTTGAACAAAAATAATGACAATTTTAAAGCTTACTTGGGCTCTTAAAAGACCAATGAAAGGTTTTATTTCCAGTACAAAAATTTCTTCCAATCTAACAGAAGAAATGGGCAGGAAGTTTCACTTTTTCAAGTGAAGAAGCAAACCTGACAGATGATACAATCTTAACTTTCGAAGCCTGCATGTTTTCAACAACTTCTATACCTTGATTTCATCCTAACACTAAACACAGTAAACAACATTTCACCATATTTATAATTTAATTAGAATTGTACCTTCCCAGGGATCACAGGAAGTCATTAAGTCACCAAGGTGGTGGCCAAATACATTAGAAGGGACAGAGACGATGATGCAAAAGCTGGAGATGACAAGACCATGGGCATCACATTACAAGGATTTAGATTCCATTAGCACGGGCTTATATCATGAGTGAAATGAAAAGAGGAGCAATGAAAAAATAAGTGAAAAGAACTGAAATCTATTTACTGCATAACTGGAATGTGCAAGGAACTGGACGTTCCTGTTTGCTGGAAATGTGAAGATAAAAGTCCCTGTCTTAGAGCTCACAGCACAGAGAAGCTGGCAAGCCTGTGTATCAGCGATTTAAATTAAATGTAATAAAAGTTATGAAACATGCACAAGGGCTATGGGAGCTGCAAATTAATAGGACAGAATTATTAAATGTAGGGGGAGTGAAATGCAAGTGGGAAGCGGATAAGAAAAGCAAGTCTTCCGATAGAGGTAAGGATGGAAATCGGTTTTGAAAAATTATAGATAAACAAGGTAAGAATGGGAATAGAAACATCATTCTAGGCAGAGGGAGAGGATGTACAAAGGCAGGGAGGCATGAATGAGTCAGTCATATCTGAGGAATAACAAGAAATCGGAGGCAGCCAGAATATGATGTACTTGTCAATTACATAAGTTTGAATTTTATCTTACAAGCATTTTGGAGCTATTGGGGTGGGAATTGGGGGAATGAGAATGGAATTCAAGGCACAGAGGAGAAGTGGCAAGTCTCCAAATACATCTTTTTGTACAGTTTTGACATTTAGAATCATGGTAATGTTTCTCAAAATAAAAGAGCAAAGAATTAAAATAAACCAGCATGTGGGGGGGAACCTAAAATGAAACACAAAAAGTAACAAATGAACTGCATTACAAATATGTAACATAACCACACCGAAGGGCATGTAGAAGAAAAGAACTAACCACTTGGGACACCAGTATCTTCACTATGTACACTGAGGTTATAGAGAGAGAAAGGGCAAAGGCTAGAATGAACTCTATGGCATTGGACTTGTGCCAGAGGTATCACTGTGAACTCATGGTTCATAGTATGTACTTCAACAGAGAGACAGATGGAAAGGAACAGATAGATGCAGAAATGTGTGTGTGTGTGTGTGTGCGTGTGTGTGCATTTTGTTTGTTTTTTCCCCTAGCTCTGTGCTCTGAGATCACCCAGGAACAATGATACCCAGTAGCAATGAGCACACTTAGCACCCAGATATTGGTTTCTAAACACTATCCTTCAATAAAAAGATCCAGAACTACATGGAGAAATGTCTGGCTGCAAAACTGGGGCAAGGAAACTCACAAATGAGCCTGGAACATCTTTTGGTACCAAAAGGTAAGGAAGTGCTTAAAAAAGAGAGGAACCTATTGAAAAGAGAAAGTGGAACCAAACCGAAGGGGCCAAATCTTGGACAATTTGAATAATAAAATTAAAAATTATATTAATAGGCCGGGCGCGGTGGCTCACGCCTGTAATCCTAGCACTCTGGGAGGCCGAGGCAGGTGGATAGCTCAAGGTCAGGAGTTTGAAACCAGCCTGAGCAAGAGCGAGACCCCGCCTCTACTAAAAATAGAAAGAAATTAATTGGCCAACTAAAAATATATAGAAAAAATTAGCCGGGCATGGTGGCGCATGCCTGTAGTCCGTGCTACTCGGGAGGCTGAGGCAGAAGGATTGCTTGAGCCCAGGAGTTTGAGGTTGCTGTGAGCTAGGCTGACGCCACAGCACTCTGGCCCCGGTAACAGAGTGAGACTCTGTCTTAATAGATTATAATCCACAGAATAAAACAAATATCTACAAGTCCAAACTGAGAAAAATAAATAACAGAATATTTAAGCAACTGAAAGAGAAGGCCAAGCTTTCTTATCGGAGAAGGTCAATTGATAAATGCAGACAGAATGACAGATGTACCAAATACCATTGACAAACACCACAGATTAAAAGAGACAAAGGGGACATAACCAGATGCAATGTTTGATCCTAGATTAGATCACAGTCAGACAAAAGACATTACTG
>CAUYRT010051568.1:0-10907 GCA_963574885.1 Lepilemur ruficaudatus | reverse complement strand
TCCTTAGGCAACTTGGTGTCCCCTCTCCCAGAAAGTCAGCAGATCCATGCTGAACTTAGTGCAGACATCCCATAAAGCACCACGGCCCAGAACTCCTGGGCTCAAGCCATCCTCCTGCCTCAGCCTTCCGAGTAGCTGGGACTACAGGCATGCATCACCATGCCTGGCTAACTTTTTTTCTTTATATTTTTAGTTGGCCAATTAATTTCTTTCTATTTTTAGTAGAGATGGGGTCTCGCTCTTGCTCAGGCTGGTTTCGAACTCCTGACCTTGAGCGATCCTCCCGCCTCAGCCTCCCAGAGTGCTAGGATGACAGGCGTGAGCCACTGTGCCTGGCCTCTACAAATGGTTTTAATGAAAGTAAAGTATCAGTTTGAATACTTTTTATTGAAACATCCTATTTAAAGGAAGATCATGTCTGAACGCTTCTAACCCGGAAATAAAACGGCTCTACTTTAATGGATGGGAAAGTCTGTAATCTTGGATACACATGTTTTAGAAGAAGACTGAAGGAAGAGTAGCAAGTAGGAGAGAAATGTGAAAGCCACACTGCCACCTCACCGAGGCTTTCTTCTTGACATAATCAGAAGGTCCCAATAAGTCCTACATGGGAACAGCTTTGCACGCAATTTACTGCATACTGTAAATGACACCAACTGAGTCTTTGAGAAACAAAGTCCTGTTTGATGCAAAGCCAAGAGAAATATCCCAGCCAAAGCAGAACAGAGCAACGTAGCAGCTAAAAGACAAGGCTCAGGTGAAAGAATATATAAATCAAATTTCATAGCCATGACTCTCCAGGTTAAGGGATTATCAGATTTTGGGATAACAAGTAATAGTTATTTTGGAAATATAAGCATCAGCCGGAATATGAAAGGAAAAGCCATTGTTTAAAGACTAAAAATGTATTGCTCAGTTCAAGGCTGCAGTGAGCTATGATTGCACCAGTGCACCCCAGCCTGGGCAACAGAGTCAGACTCTGTCTCTAAAAAAAACATAAAAATAATTAAAAGAAAAAAAAAAAGCCGAGCGGTGGCTCATGCCTATAATCCTAGCACTCTGGGAGGCCGAGGCGGGAGGATCGCTCGAGGTCAGGAGTTCGAAACCAGCCTGAGCAAGAGCGAGACCCTGTCTCTACTGAAAATAGAAAGAAATTAATTGGCCAACCAAAAATATATAGAAAAAATTAGCCGGGCATGGTGGCGCATGCCTGTAGTCCCAGTTGCTCGGGAGGCTGAAGCAGGAGGATCGCCTGAGCCCAGGAGTTTGAGGTTGCTGTGAGCTAGGCTGATGCCACGGCACTCTAGCCCAGGCAACAACAACAACAAAAAAAAAAAAAAAAAAAAAAACCAGAGGAGAAGTCAAAGAGCAGAGACATATATAGACAGGAATGCTGAAATGAATTTGCAAATGGACACAAAATTATCTTCCGCAATGGGAGAGAGAAATCAATGTCCACAGGACAGAATTTCCTTGCATGACTATGGACAAGCATTATTTGCATTACTATTAGTTTTATTCTCAACTTCTGGATTGTTTTGGTCAATACAGAAATCTATACTAAAACAGTTTTCAAGTTAACTTTTATCTGAACAGACTTGTAAAATACCTTAGCCAAAGACAAAGATGTAGATTCCTGTAAGATCCCTGGAGACTTAGGTATTCCATTGAAAGAAGATCCAATCACTTCATCTGTTTATTCCAAAGTCTTAAATTTTGCCTTACACTTATGTTAAGACCTGATATGCAGAAGTTACCACCATTTTTTTTTTTTTTTGAGACAGAGCCTCACTCTGTTGCCTGGGCTAGAGTGCCATGGCGTCAGCCTAGCTCACAGCAACCTCAAACTCCTGGGCTCAAGTGATCCTCCTGCCTCAGCCTCCCGAGTAGCTGCGACTACAGGCATGTGCCACCAAGCCCAGCTTATTTTTCTTCCTACATATTGTTAGTTGTCCAATTAATTTCTTTCTATTTTTAGTAGAGACAGGGTCTCGCTCTTGCTCAGGCTGGTTTCGAACTCCTGACCTTGAGCGATCCTCCAGCCTTGGCCTCCCAGAGTGCTAGGATTACAGGCTTGAGCCACCCTGCCTGCCATTTTTTCTTTTTTTTTTTTGAGACAGAGTTTTCCTCTATCACCCTGGCTAGAGTGCAATGGCGTCATCACAGCTCACTAGAACCTCACATTCCTTGGCTCAAGCCATTCTCCTGCCTCAGCCTCCCAAGCAATTGGCACTACAGGTACTTGCCATTGTGCCTGGCAATTTTTTTTTATATTTTTTGTAGAAATGAGGTCTCACTCTTGCTCAGGCTGGTCTTGAACTCCTGGCCTCAATCTATCCTCCTGCCTTGGCCTCCCAGAGTGCTGGCATTATAGGCGTGAGCCACTGCACCTGGCCTATTTTTAAAAAATAGCATATTTATCATCAAAACTACATCAAGTAGAAAACAACTTTTCACAATTAATAATTGGTGGCATTAAAATATCACCAATGTCAGTGATTCTGTAGTACTATAACTACATAACTAATGGGAAATACAGAATAGAGGACCCGTAAGGCCCCTTCCAATTCTAAAATTGTAGCATCCTATCACCCGGAATGTTACAATGTTTATCTATATCTTACTAAAGCTAAGTTTCAAAAAGATGAGTAAATTGAAAATCAACCCAAAACAAAGATAAAAATATTTCTGAAATATAAATGTAATTAAAAAGAAAAGTTGATAACAGAAAAACAAAATGGAAAACAATTTTCAGGAAAATTTGTATTACTAAAGCCAGGCTTTTCCTTATTTAAGAACTACTGAAAAATGACAACTATCAAAGATGAAAAGTGACAAAAATCTCTAACTCAGGGACCTGATCGATAGAGAAATTGATGGTAGCACAATTTGCAAGACTTTCCTCAAAGTGACGTATGTACATAATGATTGTTAGTGACTTTTTAACTCATTCCTTTGCAAATCCTTCAACATGGTTTCAGTAACAAAAAGCACCATTTTAAACAGTAAAAAAGGTAACTTAAGGTCCATTTCCTAAGCAATTAAGGTAATCTGAGGATGTTTGGAAGTTTATTTCCTAATTTCATGGAGACTCAAACACAGATTTCTGACGAAGTTCTGCGAGTCTCTGGACATTGTCCCATCGGCTCCAGATTGGCTGGTTCTTATTTATGGTGTTGGGACCATTCTCCACGACAAACCAACAACTCAATGATTCTCTCTTCGCCATTTAAACCACCCACGCTCTCGAAAAACTTTAGTGAACACAAGAAAGGAATTTAGATGACATTTCCTTCTATTCACAGAAACTTCAACTTTTTTGTTCGATAATTAACGGCACTGTTTAACCAGGGACGGCATTACAAAATAGGGGCAGTTATTATTTACCACGGCCGTGTAATAAAGTGTCAAAGGTCATCACAACAGGATATCTGTGTTTAAATGGAAAGAGATAAAGGGACAAAGTCAAGCTAGTTATCCCTGTTTTGTTTTCCAGCTGGAGGGAAGTCTGCTAAAATAGACTTCGAAACAGCTCACGCTGCAATCTCAGCACAAACAGTAATTGTAACGTTCTAGCCCTTCTTTCCTTCCAATTGTGGGTGACGGTGAATATTAGAATATAATTTTAATTGAGTATCTGAGATGCATAGTATTTTCCTTGCACCGCCTCATGATCTGTATGTGATATGCATTTTCATTCCCATCTTACAGAACAAGGGTAGCTAGGTTCTAGAAGCAATCCGGAAACGGGGGCAATGAGCCCATGTTGATGTCTGGCTGACGAGCACGGACCTCATCAGGGTTCCACTTCGACCACCTTCCCTGTGCATTTCATCTCATGACCTTGCCTTCTCACGGATTCCGCTCCCCGTTTCTCATCATAATTCTAACAACTGTCATCTCAACCCCTTCATCTTTATGTTTATTGAAAAAGGCACAGGTTTTGGAGAATCCCTTAGTTCTCTCCCTGGGCTTATGGATGCAGACAGTGAAGCCCTGAGAGCTGAAGGTCACATACACAGTCACACATGGCTTAACGATAAGGATGCTGGTCTGAGAAATGCGTCATCAGGCGACTGTGCCCCTGTGCGAACATCACAGAGTGTGTTACACAAACCTACACGGTATAGCCTACTATACGTCTAAGCTATATGGAATAGCCTATTGCTCGTAAGCTACAAACCTGCACAGCATGTCACTGTACTAAATATTGTAGGCAATTGTAACCCAGTGGTAAATATTTATGGATCTAAATATAGAAAAGGTACGGTAAAAATATAGAATAAGAGATAACAAATGGTACATCTGTACAGGGGACTGACTATGAATGGAGCTTGCAGGATTGGAAGTTGCTCTGGATGAGTCAGTGAGTCAGTGAGTTAGTGGTGAGGGAATGTGAAGGCCTCGGACATTACTATACATTCCTGTAGACTTTACAAACACTGGACACTTAGGCTACACTAAACTTATTTCTTTTTAATCTCCTTCTTCAATAATAAGGAACTGTAACTTTTTTACTTCATAAACTCTTTAATCCAGTTAACTTTTTGACTCTTTTTGTAATAACAGCTTAAAACTCATTGTACAGCTGTACAAAGTTTTTTCTTTACATCTTTATTCTAGAAGCTTTTTGCTATTTTTAAATTTTTTATTTTTTATTCTTTAACCTTTTTTTGTTTAAAAATGAAGACACAAACCCACACATGAGCCTAGGCCTACACAGAGTCAGGGTCATCAATATCACCGTCTTCCACCTCCACGTCTTGTCCCACTGGAAGGAAAGTCTTCGGGGCAATAACCCGCAAGGACTTGTCATCTCCTGTGATAACAGTGCCTGCTTCTGGAAACCTCGTGGAGGACCTGCCTGAGGCTGTTAATTTACAGTAAACTTTTCTTTTTTATAAGTAGAGGTCTGTTCTAAAATAATAACAAATATAATATAGCAAACACACTAACCAGTATCATAGTCATTTATTATCATTATCAAGTATTATATAGTATACATAATTGTGTGTTCTAGACTTTTACATGGCTGGCAGTGCAGTGGGTTTGCTTACACCAACATTGCCACAAACATGAGTTGCACTATGATGTCACAACCCTGACAGCTGCGATGTCATGAAGCCATAGGATTTTTCAGCTCCTTTATAACCCATGGGACCATCATTTTATACGCTGTCACTGGCCAAAATGTCACTATGGAGTGCATAACTATTTAATAAATGGTCAGTTGTATTTAAACCCATATCTATTCAGTTCCTAAGCCAATATACTTTCTCCTCATGCATTACCTCCTCATTGAAAAATAAATTTGAATTCTTTTTAAAATTGACTTTACGTGTTCATTGTAAAAATAGTCAAACTATGTAAGAAAACACAAAATAAGAAAGTAAAAATATACTTAAATGTCCACCGTCTGGTGGTTAATACTTGGATATATTAGTTTCTAGGGGATTTTCTTAATGCATCTTACAAAATTGGAATTATCCCGTAATCACATTCTATAACTACCTCCTTATTTTTACTCAATATAACATCTTTTTCATTAAATATTTAAAGAATGTAGTTGCTAATCATTGCAAATAACTCCTTCATATCAATGTACAGGTTTATTTAAATGATCCCAGTAATATTTTAAAACAATTTTGGTCATCAAAATCTTTCATCTCAGATGTTTATTCCATAAGTGGAATTATTGCATGCACAAGTCATGGAAATCAGAAATTAGGAATACAGAGTTTTATTATCAGCAGCTCCCAGTGCAAGGGGATAAAGAACAGAGACTCCCTATGTAGAGGAAAATCATTACCAAAAAAAGAGTTATTCGTAGTAAAGATATAATATATCTGAATCCATCATGATACAGATTTCTTACAATTAAAAAGAAACTGTTTCCACGTAGGCAGCATTTACACAATGCGAAGATATCCAGATAAAGAATGAAAAATCATAGGCAAAGATGAAACATAAGCTGGATACGGCAGTTTTGTAGACATACTGAATCATCTGTACAATCTTTGTAATATCTGGGGTAAAAGAGTACTTGAGCTTTAAAGTACAGGAGGAAAAACGGTATGATAATACTGCAACCTAAAAATGAAATGCAATGAGAAATGTTTTTGAACATTTCTCCATGAAGCATAAAAAGTCACCGGTACGTGTCACGGAAGGTGATACAGCCACGATGTTCACTGACCTTCCTCCCTGTTGATTCTCTTGAAAACGGATTTGAATGCACCTGCTGCCTTTGGTCTAGCCAGGATTTTATAGGAACTATAGTTCTCCATTTGTAGAAAAGTGTTTCTGTCTGTAGCGTACATTAGATAAAAGGTAACTAATTATAGCATTAAACACTGGGAGAAAAGAACCGGCAGCAAGAAACCATATAGCAGCCGAGTTTCAAGAAGAAATCAATTCCGTTACATTTGACTCCCTTACTGTGACCAGCGAATCTTCCATATGTAAAAAGCACAATTCTCCATTATAATTAACTTACAATACATGAGCAGGTGAGCTCTCTTCTGAGGCTGTATGCCTCTTAGGATGTAACCTAAGTGTCACCAATGCCAATGCCACAGACAGCCTCTGGAAGCTAAAACACCCAGCTCACACATGCATTTTCATTAATAATAACTACATTCACCAGACCGTCTCATGGGTTAAACAGAATTTTCCTAGAATTACTCCCTCTCTTGTAAATTGCCCACATCTGGCTTATTTCCCTGCGATATTTTTTCTTGCACTATGCTTTGCTAGATTAAAGAACAACAACAAACAGGAACTCCCTCCCGCCCTCCACCCCGCGATCGTCTACCATCACTGTCAAGGAACCACCTCGATGTCTGATGTGCGTGTGAGGGAGAGGAACGGAGTGAAGAGAATGAGAGGAGGACCAGAAGGAGAAAAGGCCTCATCACAGCCTTGAGAGAAGAGAGAACGCGTAAGGAAAATAAGGATGATTTATCCCACATCTCGAAGGCTGGATTTTTATAGGCTGCTTTCTTGACCGGGATTAAATTATAACCAATAAAGGATCAGTAAACTTGCAGTTGATCTTGGCAAGGTGGCCGCTGTCCCATCGTGCAGAATTCAGTTACAGTGTCATGTCTTTGGGGACCTGCTTCCCTGACTTCCACGTATAATATACAACCGGAGTCACCTTCTAACTCCCCCTGATTTTACTCCCCTGCACGGCACCTGTGGCTCTTTGGCATTTCTGCAAGTGGGTGTGTATGTAGCAGTGGGTGTGTGTCCACTTTCTTATTTTCTTTTTGCCTGTACTGCGGTGACGGCACCAGGAGATCATGGTTCTTATTCCTTCTTAGAGCAGACATTGCCAGTTGCCAACTCGAGATGCATTGAATTGTACCCTTCCTCCCAAATTTGCTTACACAAACAAGGAGCCCATCAAAGAAAACAAAAACACACAAAAGCTGCCTTTCTTAGCTCCTTTGCTGCTAGGAGCGGCCACAAGGTGGGCAAGGAGATACAGCTAGAAATTGTTGGGTAGAGTTTTTCAGGAAAGCATTACAGGGGAAGGAATCTTCTGGAACGTGCATCTTCCCCTTTCTGTCTCCCCTTCCTGCCTGGAGTTGCAGACTCCCCTGGAGGTAGAGCAGCAAGCTGGGGACCACGGGGAGAAGGCAGAGGCAGACCTGGTCCCTGGTGGCCCCTTGGAGCCACTGTGCGAGCTCTGGACTGCCTATGTCTAGACTTCTAATTACAGGAGAAAAATAAAACCGTTATTTGGTGCAAGCCATGGCTTTTGGTGTTTCTGTCACTTCTGGCAAAGTCATTTCCAGCTGACATATCGCAGTATCCCTAGTACTTTAAACAGTGCCTGGCACAGGGTAGATGTTCAACATTTGTGGAAGCTGGGGTGGCATTTAAGGCCGTTGACAATCAGGCCCTAATATAATAGGTGGACGTTACAGTTTGAAGATGCCAGTTAATCGTATTCTTCATCCTTAACGACTGCAAGCCAACTGACAAGTTGACATAGGAGAAAAATAACAGATTTTTTTTTTTTGAGACAGAGTCTTGCTCTGTCACCCTGGCTACAGTGCAGTGGCATCATTGTAGCTCACTGCAGCCTCAAACTCCTGGGCTCCAGCGATCCTCCTGCCTCAACCTCTGGAGTACCTGATACTGCAGGCATGCACCACCACGCCCAGCTAATTTTTTTGTAGCGATGGGGTCTCGCTCTTCCTCAGGCTGGTCTCGAACTTCTGAGCTCAAGTGATCCTCTTGCCTTGGCCTCCTAGAATGCTAGGATTACAGGTGTGAGCCAGCACACCCAGCCTCAAATAAGAGATTTTTTAAATAAACTTTCATTCATTCATTCAATATTTACCGAACTCCTACTCTGTACCAGACACCATGCTAGATATTGAGGATAAAGCAGTGAACATAACACACCAAAATCCCTGCCCTCATGGTGCCTCTATTTGGTGGAGGAAGAAAGAGAATAAACAAAATACATGGGGCCAGGCGCGGTGGCTCACGCCTGTAATCCTAGCACTCTGGGAGGCCGAGGCGGGAGGATCGCTTGAGCTCAGGAGTTTGAGACCAGCCTGAGCAAGAGCAAGACCCCGTCTCTACTAAAAATAGAAAGAAATTACCTGGACAACTAAAAATATATAGAAAATATTAGCAGGGCATGGTGGCACATGCCTGTAGTCCCAGCTACTCGGGAGGCTGAGGCAGGAGGATCGCTTGAGCCCAGGAGTTGACCCTGCATTTGGGCATGTGGGAGGCCAGGATGGCTGTAGCTGGGGACTGGGGGATAGCAGAGGGAGTCAGAGAGCGACCTGCAGTCACGTGGTACAAGGCCCTGCAGGACACCGTACACTTCAGCTCTTACGCCACGTGACAGAGGAAGTCTTTGGAGGGTTTGGGGTATTTCAGATGCTCACTCTACGTGTTGTGCTGAGAACAGATGGTGGGGGGATAATGTTGGAGGCAGAGGGACTTCCAGGGAGCTATTATGCTGTGACAACCAATGTGGGCAATAGATGAGAACTTGGCAGCCTGATGGCCGGCACAGCAGGAGAGAAGATCACTGCCCAGACACGATGCCAAAAGGGTCTTCCCGTCTCTGCCCACCTCAGTCAAATTTATCCTCCAACGGAGCAGCTGGAAAACCTCAGACCTCCGATGCTGGGCGGCGTCGGCGTTCAGCAAATGACATACTTAGGTTTGCGTCCTGGCTCTGTTGCTTACTACCTGTGTCGCTTTGCACAAGGTGCCTGATGTCTCCAGGGCTAAAAATATTACCCGTCCCCTGGGGCTGCTGTGAAGATTCAATGAAACGAGAGAATGTTCGTGAACTGCTGAGCACAATGCTCGGACCAATAAATTACAGCTTTGATATTATCACCCTAATTACCATATTTCATCAACTATAAGACACCATTCTCACGAAATGCATTATTCAGCTACCTCCAAGGAAGAATTAAAGTGCTGTCAATCAAACTGTGACCCAAGGCCTTAACGACAGCCCTGTGTGACACAGGAATGGGACGCACGGGCTCCTCACTGCTTTGAAAGGTCTTTCATCTGGTCCCCGGAATCTGTCCATTTCTCCTGTCATCGGTCGTACAGCTTGATGTGCGATGGGAAATGTTTTTGCATATATCCGAGAAATAGCATGAACTCAGGTGTAACTGGCAGATTCATCTCCCTCCGCAAGGGTATCTGTTTTCTTAGGTCCCTTCCACAAAACAGAGGAATCAATGTCATTCTACCTTTGACGAGTATTTGTTTCAGTGGCTTCATTTGCACCCTGCTGCTTTGCCTCTGCATCCACAAAAGCTGTGGATATGATCATTTTACAGTGGAATCAGAGCCTCAGTGTCACCTGGGAACTTGCTAAAAAGGCAGATTCTTCACCCCATCCCAAACCAGCTGTATCAGAAACTTTCGTAGCAGTGCCCAGCAGCCTGTCTTAGTAACCTCTCCAGACGATTCTGATGCATGCCAAAGGCTGAGAACCCCTGGTCTAGAAAAAAGAGGAGCTGGCTACCCGTATCTGTGAGGGATCAGGAAGAGCCCTGCCTCCCCCTGTTATTTTAACAAAGCCCAATCAATCTCATGGCTATTAGGTATAGCAGCCGGGAACAGAAAAAACCCAGCCCAAGTGGCCTTAAACCATCAAGCGGATTTATTACTTCGCAGAAACTTGGAGAGGCCAGGTTCCAGACCCTGTATTTCAGGCTCCATCGCCATGTGTTCTGATTTTTTCATGTTTTGCTTCATTTCATTCTGGCAGCCAGATGGCTGTTGCGGTTCCAGACGTCAGATCCAGACACCCCACATCCTGAGGGAGGCAAAAAGGGACCGTCTCTTCTGGAGTCTCCTTCTTAAGGGTAAAGACACCTTTCCCGGGAGCCCTGCTCTCCTGAGATGTGAGGCTTTTCCTCCTATCTCATTGGCCATAACTGGGTTACGTGCTCATTCCTGAACTTATTACTAGTGAGGGGAATAAGAAAACCACGATTAGCTTACGTATCAGGATTCAGCCTGAGCTAGAGGCAGGACCGCGTCCCCCGAAGGATGCTCGCTGAACAAAATTGAGGTCCTGACAGCAAAGGACAAAGGGAGAAAAAGGCTTTGGGGTAGGCGACAAACTGTCCGCTCCAGGTGTTCTGAGCTAATAACAGCTTTTCTGTATTTTTTATAACACCTAACTATTCATCGCTGCCATGAGTAACTTGTTAGGTGTGTGATAAAATGCGGCCTGCTGGTTTTTTTCTTTTTTTCTTTTTTTTTTTTTGAGACAGAGTATCACTCTGTTGCCTGGGCTAGAGTGCCGTGGCATCAGCCTCGCTCACAGCAACCTCAGACTCCTGGGCTCAAGCGATCCTCCTGCCTCAGCCTCCCGAGTAGCTGGGACTATAGGCATGCGC
>CAUYRT010051567.1:0-97627 GCA_963574885.1 Lepilemur ruficaudatus | reverse complement strand
CTCTATTTTTAGCTCTTTGAGGAATCTCCAAATTCTTTTTTAAATAGGGAAGTTACTTGGTGTGAATTTAGTAAAACGTACAGATGCATTAGGAGCCAGGCCTCTGGGGTCTAGAGCAGCAGTTCTAAAACTAGGCTGTGTGGAGTTCTAGGGCATCTTCAGAGTCCCCTGGAAAGGGCCTCGAGGGGACACCTAGGGGTTGCCAAAGAGCGACCTCAGCCCTCTCCACCCTTCCCCTCACTCTTTAAATAAAGCAGCCCCACTTCTCTAAATCTGTTCCTTATGTTGGAGGGGGTGGCAAGGCAGGGGTAAAACAGGGGCTCTGGGGCAGCCCGCCTGGACTTGAACTTGGGTTCCCCCCTAAACCCTACCTAGATACCGGACTTTGGTGAGTTACTAAGCTCTCTGCACCTCATTGGTATAATAACTACAGCGTTAGAATAGTGCCTGGCTGTCAGGTATCAGGCACCATGCTTATGTTTAATTACTTTTTCCTTTGTAGAATCATGTCACGTTAAAAAAAAAAAGTTGAAATCCCCAGATAAGCGTTTTGTATTTGTTCTTCAGGATGAAAATGGATATGGATTATTACGTTTTATAAGTTCCCGCAGGGTAGCTAGAAAAGTCCTGGATCAAGGACTCTAATATCAAATGACTCTTGCAGTCATCTGGCCTATCCAAGGGCAGGAATCCTTCCTAGTTTGGCCTGGTGGGGAACTCACACTCCGCACTCACACAAGGGTAGCCGGCTGCCTTTCTATGTTAGGGAATGGCTATTGTATTCACAGTGGACGTAAGTGTATGTTTTTATAATACCATTTTAATTGGGCAAAGAATGTTAAGAGTAATAACAAAAGAATTTGTAAAAATATTTAAAATTTTATGCACATCAAATATTTTTATGTCTTATATTCCATTGTAGATCTTGTCATTGTACATATATAATTTTACCATTTTAATAATAACCATCCCATTTTACTTAATAATTATCCAGTTTATTTTTTTATGTATTCTCACATTACAAAAATTTTCCATTTTTCTAAAGAGGTGTCATAAATGATCCATTTTCATGACTATGCAATATCTCATAGTTTGTTACAGACTCTAACAAACTATTTTTCAACATGTATGTATTTTGAAACAATGTAGTTTTCATGCATTTATCTTTTTGCTTTTTAAATGATATCTTCAATCCATATCTCAGGAGTGTATTCTGAGTTAAAAGGGGAAGAATATTTTTGTAGCTCTTGATAATGTATTTCCAAATTGCTTTCCGAAAGGATTATGCCAGCATATATGTCCTCGGGCTATAGATCTGCATAATGGCATCAATACAGACTTCCTAGCATCCAGTAAATTTTTTACGTTATTTTTGTTAATTTAATAGTTGAAAGTAGTATTTCGTTGTTCTTTTTGAACCGAAAAATCCCACTGATCCCAATGAGTTCTTTCTGGAACAGCACAGAATAAATTAGCTAAGAGCTTCAAATATATCCTATACGAGGATAGGATCAAATGGAACTTTGTTGGAAGAATAATATGTAAGTGTAAGGTATTACTTGTAAAGTATTTGAGCTCCTCAGAGGAAGTCCAAGCTAAATGAAAGTTTCCAAAGAAATAAATGAAATGTGATTTCCATTTTTTTCCTACCAATCTTTTATTCTGGGATAGAGTTGTTTTTTTTTTTTTAATGCTACTTTTTCAGGAACTTTCTGGCCCTACTTAAATGGAAGGAAGATGTTTTTAAAGTCCATACCTTGGTTCCACTGGAAAGTGAGCTGGGTTTATCTGTTTCGTTGCAGCCACTTCTGACGGCACAGCAGTTAGCCTCTGCTGTGGCCGGCGTGATGCCGGGAGGCCCCCCAGCCCTCAACCAGCCCATCCTCATCCCCTTCAACATGGCCGGACAGCTAGGGGGTCAGCAAGGACTGGTCCTCACACTGCCTACAGCGAATCTCACCAACATCCAAGGGCTGGTAGCAGCAGCTGCAGCTGGAGGCATTATGACTCTGCCATTGCAAAATCTACAAGGTAATCCATTGTGCCCATGTGCCATGTGGGGCTCAACTCAATGTCCAGTGCGCTCTGGAGAAAAGTCCCCTGAATGGTCAATGTGGTTCAGAGTTGCTGCCATCAGAAAGGATATGGAAGGCTTCTGTAGGAAGCAAAGTTTCCAGTTGTCTGTGAATCCTGAGGTTGCTCCAGCCACAGGAGTTACCAATCCTCATTTCCTAACATTGATATTGAAAACTTTCAGGTCTTCTGGAAGCATTTATGAGCAGTCATTGCATGACACATCAAAAACTTAAAAGTAAAATCCCTGTGTTGTTATTTGAAGACATGGGTTATAATTTCACCATTTTTTCAGTTGAGCCACATGTAAAGAAAGGTTAGACATTACTTGCCTGAGTGTGAAGTGGCTGGAACACCTCACATACAAGACATCATTAGGTATAATTAATCAATGATGATTTTGTTTACTAAGTATATTATAGTTATAATGATTTAATAAAAATTATATTATTTGAGCTCATATTTTGTAATGAGAAAAATAGACTTGTATATCAAGCCACATGGGCATATAACGTGAATTGGACTCTAATTTTACTCAGGAAGGGTATTTGTCTTGATATTATGAAGGTTTTGACTTTTCTTTAAAAGATTTGATAATACTGACAGATTGATTTACAAAAGATTCTGTCAGAGGAAGAATTATTATGGTGGAAAATGGTCTGAATATAAATAGGGTGCCTACTAAAGAGAAAATGAATTTATTTTGGACTAGTCAAAGATGTTTGTTTTCTTCATTTATATAAATGTTAACAATTAAATTTTTTGCACAATGTGGGCTCAGCTGAGTAAGTTATCAGAATAACAATTTAAAATACTTTTTTAGTTAGTCAAATGTCAGGGCTCCATATAATTTGTTTAATTGGTAGGAGCATCAGCCCACAGACTAAGAAATAAACCAAGTAAGAACTGGTTAACTCTTGAGCTGAACTTCTTTCCCGCTATATGTTCTGCTATCCCAACCATTGTTGCCACTTCTTGACTTTCATTTTAATGTTTAAAACAAAGTCTCTCTTGTACCATTAAATTGTGCCAAGAAACCTGCCGTTCATAAATCATGCATGTCCAGTATACGCTAATGCACAAACTTTGCTTGTTTCAAATTTGAGAGTGCCTGGGAAGCCAGGATCTCAAGATTAAGCAAATAAAACAGAAATACACAAGGTGAAAGCAGAAGCAACAAAGTGTAGGGAGAGGCTTTTTAATGTAGGTGGATGATGAAATCTTAATGAAGAAATGGGCATTATCAAAATGCAGCCTTCCATTTGAAACATTTGCGCTTATGGGAATATTGAATATTATAAATAAACATAAGCTTGCAGAGCTCCTAGGCCACAAATTAATCCTGCTTGGTTAAGATGGAAGCCAAAGTCAGAATCAAAAATACCTGACTTGTTATACTTTTATTATGGTTTAGTATTCTTTGGATTTTAGTACTTGTTATATTAACATACTAAAAATTGGTGACTGGTCCAATGTGGACTTCTTCCATCAAGATTTTCTCTTTTTGTTTTTGGTAAATATCAAACTTATGTATCAGTTTATAGTTTGGTGTTTGGTTCTTCCTGGCACCTTTGGTTTCAGAAAAGGAATCCCAGGGTTTTGTGGCCTAAGTAGGGGCAACAAAAGCACCAGCTCTTTTTCTCCCTTGGTGTTTCTGACACAATTTCCCCATCAGCATTATCTCTCCCTTTGTCTTCATCTTTGAAATTCCATGATGTTGAGGGGTGACAAAGTTATTAAAATAAAACACCTCTGAGTTGCAAGCCAGCTGGTTACAGGAAAAGCTTCCTAATTAGTTTTAACATCAAGCCCCCTTCCCCAACGCCTTCGTCTCTAATATTGTTATGAATGAATCCCAATTCCTAAATCACTGTCAGGATCCAGGAAAGATCCACCTTCTGTTTTCCTGGGACCTTTCTGTCAACTCACTGCCAGCAGCCAACCCCAGGCTGATCTTGCCACCTTTAGGCGACCTACTTCAGTCTTTGGCAATCCCTAGGCAGCATCTATGGCTAGAGTAGCTTTCCAAGCTATATCGCAGAAGCTAGTGGGACTCTTGTGGCGGTGGGTGGATGGCTGGCAGGCTGGAAATTCATTTGCAGGGGTCCTGGCTGACTTTGAGACTGAGCCAGTCCTCAAGATGTCTTCAGGTCTCATCTTCTCTTAAATGTGGCAGTCTTTTAAAATGACTGGTAAGTCTGCCCACCTATAGACACCCCACCTTTTCCAGTGATTTTATAAAACAGATTTGGTTGGTCCATGTGAGGGGTAGGGATTTAAGCGTTACACACCTAGTCGGTAGTAGAGCTTGTTTCCCTGTGACATGCTTGGTCCTGGACTGTTCTTCTGTTCCTCACTGAGAAATGTTAAGCTTTTATTCATAAAACAACTGGAGTTTTCTCCAGCCTTCTCCTACCCAGCCCTTCACCCTGTCTGTTCTTCTAGATCAAAAGCTACAAATTTGCTAAAAAGAAGGGGGAAACAAGTTGCTGATATCAGTTTCTTAATGGTTTGAAATTCAGGGATAAGTTTCCAAATATTTTCCTTTTTACTGAAGTGATTGAGAGCCGTTCATTTATATCCCCTATCAAGTAACATGGAATAGCTCTCAGCGCCTTGGAGGCCATGATTCACACATGTATTTTAATGAGCTCTCATGACACGATGTCACACTGAGAGCCGCTCTTCTCCACTCAGACAGCGGAGTCGGATCACAATCTCCTCTTCAAAACACAGTCCCCAGACTGGCAGCATCAGCATCTCATGGGAGCTTACTGGAAATACAGCAGCTCAGGCTCCAGCCCAGCCCCACTGAACAGAATCTGCATTTTTAGAAGATCCCTGGGCAATTCCTATGCACATTAAAGTTTAACAGATGCTGGTCCAGAGAGATTTTACAGCATCCATTTGGCAACGCCCTCTGTTTTAGTCTGTTCAGGCTGCCATAACAAAGATATTCTAGATCAGGTGGCTTATAAACAAGAGATTTTATTTCTGACAGTTCTGGAGGCTGGGAAGTCCAAGGCCAAGTCAGATTCAGTTCTGGTGAAGACCCACCACCCGGTTCACAGAAGACATCCTCCCACTGAGTCCTCACATGGCAGAAGGGACAGGAGGGATGAGGGAGTCCCTTTTAGAAAGGCACTAATCCCATCACAAAGGCTCCACTCTCATGACCTATCAACCTCAAAGGCCCCACCTCCTAATGCCATCTCCTTAGGGGTTAGAATTTCAACATATGAATTGGGGGGGGGGACACCTTCAGTCCACAGTATGCCCCAGTATCTCCAGGAGGCTGCTCCGCCAGATTCTGAGACTCTTGTGGTGATGGCGGACCCGCGTGAAGGTGGTGACGCCCTCACTAGCTCTCCTGCTCTCGCTCACTGCCCCAGGCGTCTGGGTGAAGATAATGACTGAAAGGAATAATTTATGTGGGAACATTCTTACTTCTGTTAGGACATTTGTGTCCCCAAGATCAAGAGGAGCTCTCTTGCGTAATGGAAGCATTCTTGATGCCTGAGCTCTGAGATACTACACAGTGAAACTTGCGCTGCTGATAAAGACCACACTGCCCCGCAGAAAGCCTGTCTGCGTGGTGTGAGGGTCACTGTCTCTTTCGCCTCAGATCTTTCCTTGCAAGAAAGAAAGTCACTCCTGTCTTGTCAATGATGGGATGTTACTGTCAGGAGATACACAAGAGTGAGGAGTTAGAAATCTCGCAGGATCCCAGGGGCAGCCCTATAGCCCAGGCTCTTTCCAACCTGGAATGAAATTTGGTGTTCGAGGATCCAGCGAACCACTAAGCTGCAGGCTGCATCATCCTCTCCTCTGCAGCAGGCCGGTGTCTGTCCCCCACGCCTAGAATGACTAATACCTGTCTCCCGTCTTCTCCTGCTCCCTACAGGACATTTCTCTACTCCATTAGTTGGCTTTTTGCTAACCCATAATTTCGGTTCGCTCATGTTCCATTTTGTCTCCTCTGAGTATGGGCTTTTTTCCCACTTGAGTACCTACCAGGAACTCTCCATTTCTCTCTATCTCCGTCACCTTCATCTTTATCTTTAGCTCCATGTCTATCTAAGATTCAGACTATCCGAGAGAGAGATTACCTGTTGGGTTAGTTTAGGCGACCTCATACGTCACTGGCCAGACTAGAGATTGACTGCCCCCATGCTGAAGTGTCCCTTCCCGTCCTGTCAGCTATAATGCGGGTGGGAAGGGGACAGTCAGCCGGGATGGTGCAGAATGGAACATGGACAAGCACATTTAAGAAACACGCTGGGCCTGTCTCAGCAGCAGAAAGGGAATGGGTGTGGCAGGTTGTACATGACTTGTTCACTGGGAACTGTGCAGGACCTCCTATGAGCAAGGACTGAGAATGAGACAAACTCTGCACTCAGAAGATGCCAAGGGTGGAGTTTAGGTTCCGACTATTTTGAGGGAAGTCCTTGAAAGTTCTGGCTGGAACTTAAGCCCAGAAACGCTCTCCTCGCCATTCAGCTAAGACCTAGAAATGACCTACTCCTCAATGCCCTGTGTCCTTACGTGAAATAGGTGAAGCTTTGTGCCCTCCCCTGTTTTCTAGGTACCTTTCACCATCACCTATGCCGGGTCCTTCCATCCCTGTGTCCTTTGGCCCACACTTGCAGGGCTTTGGTTTCAGGTGACTGTTAACAAGTCCCTACATGTAAAATAACACTAATAATGACCATAAACCTCAAAGGAAAAAAATGACTAAGGTCACTCTGTCACATACTGTGTCTTCCGATTTTCTTATTACTTTGGAACACAGATAGCTGCACTAAAATGTAGTGTGCAGTTGTCCTAGAGCACAAACAGAGATTATCGGTTGATGTGGCAAAATAAAGTCCCCTTTATGGAACTCAGACAAATGTGTTGGGTTTTATGCTTTTTTGAAACTTAGACAGGAAATGTAGATACATCCAGCCTTGACGTGAGTGACAACAGGCAGCAAAGGGGTTCATCGGATGGGAGAGGTGGGTTTACCTCTAGGACAGATGATTCAGGTTAGTGACTTGTTCTCATTGCACAGGCCAGAATGCCCTACTAATCACTGCAGGCAACATAAATGGAAAATATATATGTGCCATGTAGGAGATTTATATCAAAGTGTGAACATTCCCGTTAAATCAAGCATAACATTTAAATTAATGACCAAAAATACATTAGAGAGTGCTACTTAACCTGAACATGGAAAAGCAATTAGGTTCAAGGCAAGTTGAAAAATCAAGGCCAAGGATGGTTTTCTTGCCCTTAGCTCTGGCAGGAAAACTGCCCTGTTTTTTTCTGTGAAGTCTAAACGTAGTAAAGTACATGGCAGTAGTTTTGGAGTTAGGAATTTCATGTGCAAGTTATATCACATTTCCTTTTGTTTGTGGTGGTGTTGTTACTGTCACTGAGGTGTCATTTACATTCAAGAAAATGCACGGACCTCATGTGCTCGGTTCGATGAATTCTGATAATTGCATAAACCACACAGCCTCCATCCACCACAATCAATACATAAAACGTTTCATTATCCTCCAAATGTTCTTTTGTGTCCCATTGCAGTCAATCCCCTCCCTCCGACCAGGTAATCCTTGTCTGCTTTCTGTCAGTATAGATTAGTTTTGTTTGTTCTAGAACTTCATATAAATAGAGTCATAGAGTATGTGTCCTTTTGTGTCTGGCTTTTCTTGCTCAGCATGTTTTTCAGATTCATCCATGCTGTTGTGCATATCAGTAGTTCCTTTCTTTTAATTTCCAAGTAGTGTTTCATCTTAAAATATATCGTGGTTTGTTTATCCATAGCCATTCTGATGAACATCCCATGCAGGTTCCTTGACTGGGTGTCTTTAGGGAAGCACCTTTGGCCGCTGTTTTCCTTGGTTCCTGTAGCCCTGGGAGATTCTGCCTTATCATATATTGTCTTCCGTGGCCACATCTGATGAGGAAGTTCAGTAATATGCCTTTCTTGCGGGAGTGTCTCAGTCCATGCATGGCTTTGCAAGCTTTGGGTCTGAAGGGTTGCTTGACGTTTCCAACAGGTAAAGATGTGTAGCTCCTTTGGGAATACCATTCTCTCAGAGAAGAGAATGCTTCTGATCTTCCTGTTTCCAGCTGATTTCATGTGCCAAAGTTTTTTCCAAGATGAACATCTTGAGTCTCATTTATTTTGCTTTCTCTTCCCCGCACCCCTCTCTTTCACCTCACTCAGCCTTGTTATGAGGGCACAATGGCCTCCTTGGTGTTCTATAAATGCGATCGTAATCCAGGGCCTTTGCACAGGCTGTTCCCTCTGCCTGAAGCACTCTGTCCCCAGAAAGCATCGAGCCTTTCTCCTTCCTCCTACCCAGCACTCTGTCCCCTTGCCTGCTTTCTTTATTTCCTTTTTCCCTAACAAAGTCTCGAGAATGTTTGAGTCTTTTTCTTTCTTTCTTCTTGTCTAAGCATTTTGGATTGTGCCTGCTGTAGGCATCTAGGGCAGTGGCAGCCACACTGTAATGCTTGGCTCTGGTGCTATAGAGGAGAATCCCTGTGTATAATGTATTTATAGTGAGTATTGTTTGTGTCTGACTCTGTCTCTAGAATGGAAGCCATGTGACAGGCATCTTCATTTGATTCGAGGACCAAGAATAGTGCCTGGCTCACTCGTAAAGGTGCTCAAGCATGAATGGATGGATGGATGGATGGATGGGTAGGTGGATGGATGGATGGATGGGTTTTAAAGAATCAGTAGGACTTTGTCAAATGAAAAGACAAAGAAAGAGAGTGTTCAACGTACAGAAAAATGCATGAGGAGAGCAGAGTCTGTGGGTCCTATGAACGCTTTTGGCTGTTGTCCAAGATGGCAAGAAATCAGGCTACTAGAGTAGGAAGGGGAGCAACAGTGAGGACCTTGTGTGCCTCTCTTGTGTACAACAATGGCCATCACAGGGCCTGACTTTAGCAATGAACATACTTAAAGACAGTACAATCATGCTATGATGTTTTCATGGATATATGTTTGCATTTACTTATTTATGCCTGGATAATTCCAAGGAATTGAAGTAGATTGTAATATAAAATACATGAAAGACCAAAAGCTTTTTATTAGAAAAAGAATAAATCTAGATGAAGGTTTGGAATTAGAGGACAAACCAAAATTATATATCAAGTTAAATAGTTTTAATTACTTGATAGTAAGAAGAACCATACCAGTTTTACAAGGAAGAGATTTATTTTTGTTTTCCACTAACATGAAGTTTATTCATTTGTTCAACAAATATTTACGAACTTTCACAGCATAGGAGGCTGTGACCTGGATGTGGGCTATAGCAGTAAACAAAGAGAGTCCCTTAAGGCATGTACCTGCTAGTGGGGAATCAAGTAGGTGTCAGTGGTGAAGGGTAGCCCAGAAGGAGACAATATGTTTTATGTAGGGTCATCAGTCATGGTCTCTATACCACACGGAGACCCAAAGGACACAAGGGACTAAGCCACACATATTTGGGGGAAGAGTGTCCCAGAGATAAGTCCTAAGTGTTAAGCACAAAATCACAGCGTCGTCCAACAGCAAAGGCGTGTTTCTTTGCTTATCTATGTTACATGTTGGCGGCAGGGGGGCAGTGACTCTGCTGCACATCATCTCCATTCTAGGATGCAGGCTGAAGGAGCAGCCCCTACCTAGGATATGCCCTTCTCATTGCAGCAGGAGCAGAGAAGGGCAGAAACATAATGGCTCTTAAAGCTTTGGCTCAGGGGCAGTAGCGTCACTTCCAGTCACATGCTGGGGGCCAGGCAAGTCGCCTGGTCAAGCCTGCTGCCAGAGACATCGGGCAGGAAGATAAACAATCCTAAAGGGAGAAAGGAGGGGCACTTAATTGGAAACCATATAACAAGGTACTGCTTTGTTCAACAGCCATTGCATTGAAGACACACTGCATAAGTATTTGACTTAAGTGACTTTTAAGTTTCCTTCCAACACTGAGATTCTATAATTCCATTAGGTGAGCCCATTAGGTTGTATAGACTATCCACATGGTTCTTTGTAACACACACATTAAGGAGTTCTTAAAGTTGCAGGATTCAAATGACAAATGTGAAAACAGATGATAAATATCTAAAACAAGTGGGGACTATTTAAAAATAGCAAATGATGAAATACAAGAAAAGCTTCATGGAAATGAGAAACTCAAGTTCTTCCATTAAAGAGTGTTTTGGGCTCCATTTTTTAGACATAGTAGCTAACACTAAAGTAATAAAGATTTCAAATACACATAATTCAATCCCAGTTGTTTAAAAGAAGCCCAGACACACATGCACACACACACATACACACCTCACAGAGACAGGAAATGATAAAAGATAAATACTGTGCACTACAAACTATTACTGGTAAACTCTAGACAGTGAGGGATTGTAGAGGATGGCATTTCTTCTTATTATTTGAATATGCTGAAGTTTCTACATTAACAAGTTTCATTTTAAAATCAGAATGCTTTCTATGCATTAAGATGGAAGGTCATATTTACAACATCATTACTTAAGTCTACGGGTCTGCTGTCTTGACCTTCTAACCATCTTTTTTTAAAAAAGCAACTCTCAAAGTACATTAATTCTCAAATTCAAAACAATACAACCACAAAGCAATTCTAGACATCCATTATGTATGAACAATATTTAATATTAATAAAATTGTCTTTAAATGTGCTTGATTTTATTGATCAAAGGAGAAATTACTGGCAGGGAGCAGTGGGTTGGGGTGGCAGCGTGTACTAAACGGTCTGGGACCATTCCTAAAGAGGACAACAAGAAGGTGGCCATGTGCACTGCTTTTCCTTGTGGTTTACTTCTGTGCTAGTCTCACGGTGACCACACTCAGAAAGTTGCATCCCCAGTGGCATCATCAGCATGAGAGCAGAGATCTGTTACCACTCACGCAAAAGGGCAATGCAGTAGCTGCGACAGAAGCAAGAAGACAGGACTCTGGCTCTTGGTATGCAATGATACGTGGCTTGCTGTCACAAAGTCCAATATTAAAAATACCTAGTGCATAAATTCATATTGCAGTGTTACTCAGAAGAGCCCCACATGACCTGCCATACAATAATACCAAACCCACCATAAAGAAGTTATGAAAAGTAGTTGCGATGTGTCTTACTTTGGCAGTTTTTCACACCTCCGTATCTCCAAGGCTTCAGACTTTTTATTTAAAATACCTGGAGAGCCTGTTCTGCAGTACATTATCCTTGAAGCGGGCGTCACTGAGTCACTGGGGCATGGATTAAACTGGAAGCACATGAATGAGGAATATGACTAGTATACTGTGTATTTAAGAGATACTGTCAATGGAATAAAGCATTGTCAAAGGATAATGGTTTCCAGCTGCCACATAAATGTCAAAGCAAAGCCAAAGCATTTATTTTCAAAGCAAAAGGCAGGAAAGTAATGTGATCCCCAGTTTGCACATAATAAGGCTGTAAATCCATCAGGGCGTTCGATGGCATCTAGCAGTGTGTCTACACTAGGATGTGCAAACTGGCTTAGATTTCAAGCCAGCCACCAGAGTTGGCAAAAGGGAGTAGCTTGTTTCCAAGATGGCTGCTACTAGCATGTCCCTGATGCCTCAAAAAGGAAAACACTGTGTTTGAAATTCTTCTCAATCTCACTCCATCACCATGGACAAAAGGGAGCTGGACTGACTCCTTTCCTCTGGAACCAAAATAAAGAGAACTTCTTATCTAAGGGAAGTGTTTGGGGGCAGGGAGTGGGGGAGGTGTTGAAAATAAGGAAATGGGAGACGGTTCCCAATTCCTCTCTGCCCACCATTTAGAGAATGGAGAGCTAATGCTGTCCAGGAAAACCATGTCTTCTCTTATGTGTGCAGATTCCCAGTGAGAGGTCACAGCTATTATTTCTCAGTTCCCTCTAGGGAAAAGCTAAACCTCATTCCCCCCATGAATTGTGCCCAAAGATTGATTGACTGATTCAGAAATACTTCCATCTGCTCTTTGCCAGGCACTATAGGTGACACTCCAGTCTAGTTAGGAGGCTATTGTGGTAATTCAGGGAGAAGGGGGCCTGGTGGCAGAGGGGGAGAACAGAGGACTGATTTAGGAGATATTAACAAATGGGTTTGATAAGACTTGGTGATGAGTTAAATGTAGAAGGGTAAGAGAAAAGAGAGGGAAGGTCATTAGCTCAGTTTGACACTATTAGTTCAAGTTATTGAGGAATATTTAAATGGAGCTACCAGTAGCCAATTGATAGTACATGTATCTGAAACTCAGAAAGGGATTTGTGCTGGTGATCCCGGTGTAGAAAAAACATAAACCTATCTGACTGAAGCCAAGGAGGGAGGAGATATCTGGGAAAGAGGTCAGGGAAGGAGCAACACTACCCGAGTCCTAGACGAGGAGGGTCAGGCACGGTGGAGGCTGAGGGAGAGCCCCTAACAGGTCTCATCATTCTGTACAGGGTTGTGTGGGGCCCCTGTGATTCCCTCTGCGTTTGGCTTCTCTTTATGCTTAGAGAAGACATAATCTACACATTCATGTTGGTATTTTTGATTGTTGCTTACCCTTTATATAGTGAGTGCAACAAGAAGGAACCGAAAAAAAAAAAAGCATCTCTCAGTTTGCTTTTTAATCTTCTAAGGACATGCCAGGTTTCCATGTATAAAGAAGCTATTTTAAGAGTATGTACATAAAAGCTTCAACAGTGTTTGCTCTTTTGCTGAAAAGTAACTCAATTGATTTAAATCTATTATTTAAAAAAAGGAGTTGTAGCCTTAAAATCTCAAAATGAAAATGTTTGAGTCTTTTTCTTCTTTCTTTCTTCTTTTTTTAAGAACCTTTGGTTCGTGCCTTCTATAGTAATATAGGGCAGTGGAAGCAGCATGATATCTGTGCTCGGTGAAAACTGTAGTTTAAATAATGAAGTTTTAGTTTTTGCAATGATTTGCCTTAGAAAATTATGTTTTGTCATAAGCAAAATTAATCTCTGAAAACCATTTGGTTCCCCATTAACCTTTTTCTTTGGTTTAGTGTTATCATCTCCCAACTGTGCTTACCGAGTTTATAGCCAAAACTAAAAAAATAAGAGAGAACGTAGGATGCTTGCCATTTGTCACTGGATTAGGATTAACACAAATATACAGGTCCATTAACACATTTTTATGCATCTCAGTTCCCCTGTGTGCCATTATTTTAGAAATTCTTAGCAGAATATATATATATTTATATATATATGTATTCAACATTTGACATAAGATAATTTGAGTTTGCTGTGTTTGGAAAATAACTCACATGGGAGAAAGTTGCATTAAATAAATAATAGAGATAAAATTTATACTTCCATATATTTCAAAGCTAATACTGCTAACTTACAATGGAATGGTAACATGAAGACACAGTGCTATAATTTGATTGATTTGTTTTGACAGCAGCCAAATAATTGAGAGTGAAAGGTGTCAGCACAGATGAAATATTGTATAAGCCACATTCAGAAGGCAACCCTGGCAGCAACAGCAACTGGAGTTTTATTTCCTTTGATTTAGTACTGTTACTCACTCCCAGTATACTATGAAACCATGAAAGGTGCACCACTTTCCCAACTAGGGAGACTTTCATGGAGAGGACAGAAATAGGAGTTTGTCAAATAGTTGAACAATGGATGTAGACAAAAGGATCTAAGATGGCACTAGCACACCAAGTTGAGTTATATCAGTTTTCCCTTTATTTTGCAACTTGCTGCTCTCATGCATTTTGTCCCGTTTTGAAGTGATTCTGAGTCAGAGCAAATATGAGATCCCATTTCCCAGTTCCTTGACAAGACATGGGCGAAAAAGAGGGGGTGTGTGACACCATCTCTGGGCCCAGATAAGGCATGTATATAACTGAAAACCCAAGCACCTGGTAAAAATAAGATCTGAGGTGTTTGGTTAATATAGAAGATAAGTGGCCAGGAAAGGATTAATTAGGCCAAAGCCTCTGCCCTTACTCAAACATTGAGCATGGTTAATAGACTGGGCTGTGAATCACACCAACCAAGTTTAATTCCAACCCTTCTGCTTGCTTCCTGTGTGCCCTGGACAAGGCACTCTGGTTTCTGTGTCTCATTTTCCTCAGCTATTTTTTAGGGTTGTTTCCAAATTTAGTGATACCGCATGGAACGTGCCTAGCATGGTGCCCAATACCTGAAACTTAGTAAATACACAATGAGTGATGGTACTTTCATTATTTAGAGCTGCAAAGTTCAACATGGTAGCCATGAGCCACATGTGGCTGTTGGGCATTTGAAATGTGGCTAGTCAAAACTGAGAAATGCTATAAGTGTAAAATCCATATAAAGGCAAAATATCTCATTAATATTTTATATTGATAACATGTTGAAATGATATTTTGGATATATTGGGTTAAATATGACACATTATTAAAATTAATTTCAGTGCTTCCTTTTTTTACTTTTCAAAATATGGACACCAGAAATTTTAAATTACGTGTGTGGCCCACATTTGTGGCTCATGTTTATCTTGGATAGCACTTGCCTAGAGGACCTGCCTGAATCTCGTATACATATGGCACAGGTTAAAAACTGTGTTCATTTAAAAATAAAAAGAGTAATTAGAGTACATGTAAACTGTGGACCTTCAAGCAGAAAATCACAAAGGATCCACTTTGGTAACAAAAATTCGAGTACATTTTGTAGGTTCTCTGCTGTGGTTTAGGAACTACTTGGGATTTTTATTTATACAGAGAGAAAAAAGATGCAATTTTATAAGCAATTGCCATTGATCAGAATCTAAAATTATCTTTCTTAAAAATTATAAATACTTTTTACTTTGAAATATTTGAAATATAGAGGAATTACACACTTCAACTGAATTTTTAACATTTTTTAAGACAATATAAAGCAAGAAGGACAAAATGTTAGAATGTGAGACAGCAGTGTGATGAGTACACAGGTATTCGATACGTTATTCATAGTAGTTGTATTTATGGTTTAAATATTTCAAAATTAAAAATATTAAGAATTTTTAAAAATGTTCCTTCAGAATTTTACTTCCACATCCTTAATGAATTAAAAAACATGCCATATGGATTTTTTTTTCTGAAATTAAGAAATTTCTTAACTCATTTGCAATCCTTATTGGTTACATATTTTCAAGACTGAAGTTCAGCTGAATAAACCCTTGGGCATCCACACAGAATTTGATTTGTCTAATAAGAATCATAAGCAATGCTATCACTCAAGAATATCCCAGATAGAATGCTAGAGTGCAACATGAGACATGTTTGTTATGGGCCTGTTGCTTGCTTGCTAAAGGTTTTCCAATAACTCCACTAAGGATTTTACAAATTGCTGGAAGTTCCAGAAAAAAATTTAAACGCACTACCAAATCCAATTGAATGTTTGAAAATTTGGGGACTTACCTGCTAGAATTGGTTATTCAAACTGATCTACTTAGGGAAATTGACAAAAAGAAGAGGAAGAGACTTTCCCGTGACAAATTGTGGTAAAGTATACACAACATAAAATTTATCATCTTAATCGTTTTTAAGCATACAGTTCTGTGACATTAAGTATGCTCACATTGTTGTGCCACCATCACCACCATCCATCTCTAGAATTTTTTCATCTTTCCCAATTGAAACACTGTACCCATTAAAACATAACTCCCATTGCCCTCCACTCCAGCCCCTGGCAACCATGATTTTACTTTCTGTCTTTATGAATTTGACTACTGTGAGTACTTCATAAAATTGCAATCATATAGTGACTGTTCTTCAGTGACTGGCTTAGTTCACTGAGCATAATGTTATCAAGGTTTATCCATTTGTAACATGTGTCAGAATTTTCTTCCTTTTTAAGACTACCTATCCCATTGTCTGTATAGCCCACATTTTGTTTATCCGTTCATTTGTCTATGGACTCTTGGGTAGCTTCCACCTTTTGACTATTGTGAATAATGGTTCTACAAACATGGATGTACAAATATCTGTTGGCTTCAGTTTTCAGTTCTTTGGGGTATATACCCAGAAGTGGAATGCTAGATCATATGGTAATTCTATGCTTAACTGTTTGAGGGGTTGCCCTACTGTTTTCCATAGCAGCTGCACTATTTTACATTCTCACCAACGGTACACAAGTGTTCCTGTTTCTCCACATCCTCATCAACACCTATTATTTTTAATTTATTTTTGCTTTGTTTTTATAATAACTATCCTAATGGCTGTGAGATGGTATCTCATTATGGTTGAAGGAGCATTTTTGAGAGAACAGTTACCTACTGACTTCTCATATTGCTTAATCACATGTAGGTATGATGTCTAATTTTAAAATAACCTAAGGAGAATGCACACTTTAGAAGTTGCCTTATTTCTGCTTCATGCCCTTCAAATGGTAAATATTATCATTACAGTATTTATATAATTGCAGTTGGATTTACAAATTTACAATTATACATGCAGGTGAATGCTAGCAATTTTTGCCATGAACGAAATTCCTGCAATGCAAATCCTCTTTTCCTATTGAATTCCAATACAATTAAAGATTCCACTGGACAAAAAAATACCTATAGATAAGAGAAAAATTTCCTTGAAGATTTTCAAGTTGTGACCTACTCAGTGAGATACTGACCATTGGAATTTAATGGAGGACCTTAACAATCATTGTTAAGGCAGCATTTTTTTCCTTGGCAGCATTTTTTTTCCCCAAACTTGAAATCTTTCCTACCTTTAAGAGTTATCTAAATTCCTTCCTAAATCACAAGAATTTCTTCCATGCCAAAGTACTGCCGTATTTCCTGCTTTGAATACCAAGAATGTGTCCACCATATTCATGCTTTAGTCTAGTGGGAACTGCTCACTAATCAACTTGGAGTATAATATTTACATTTCTAGTAAATTCTATGTTCTAGTTCTTGTTTTACTCTATCTCAAATTTTTGTCATTAAAACCTTCAAGTTATAGTAACAAAAGCAAGTTGGCTCTCTACTTGAGCATTTCTATCCAAACCTATATATTTATTAGACATCTCGGGTACTTTTTGTTTTTAAAGTTCTCATATGCAACAGATAGTATTGTTTAAGTCACGTGTGATCTGCAGTTATACAGTTACACTTCACCAGCAAATATTTCGCATTTTCATAATCTGTACAGTCTGCCCCGTACTCTGGCCAAGAACAGAATGGAGAATAAGGTAACCAGGTCACTTCAAAAGAAAAGAGTCAGTGTACAAAAGCCCCTCAAAATCATGGAGTCACCAGTGATCATAAAATGATATTGCACACTTTTTCAGGAGATTAATGAGTGGGTCATAAAATAGAATTAGTTTTTTGGCCAACTTCCAGTCAGAAAGTTGTGTGTTTCCTAGGTAGTACTTTTCTAACCACCAAAGCCTTGCTCTGAGAATATTTGCAGTTCAAAACATGAATGCTATTACATTTCTTCACTTAGAAAAAAATGAAAAGAAGAAAAGTAGCTATTGAAATCCCTAACAAATCCAGCATTTTTGCCCCGGTTCACACCCAGTTATATCTTTTTAGCTAAACTCCCCCAATTCGGCAGGGAGGGCAGAATGCTGATGAGGGTGTTCTGGGTCCCCATGGCCCCCAACACACACGTGTCAGAACCACAGATGGCTGCCTGACTGTACCGCAATTAGCAAGCTTGAAAACACAATTTATTGGCCTCAGGAGTGATAATATTATGAAATACAAACAAAAAAACAATCACCACTTCTGGAAAAATAAATAACCCATACCAGTTGATCAGCCCCCAGAATGCCTGTAATGACGGACAGCACATTCACTCACACAATAGGCTCAGAAAAAGGACATGCCCACCCGACACCACAGCTTTTCAGAAATTCAGGGGACCGTCAGTAACTGCGACTGAGTCTATAGGTGAGATTTTCTCTGTGAAGACTGGGACAGCATTTCAAGTCAGTATTTGCCTCCTAAATGTTCCAGAACATCATGTGACCATGTGATTAACTGATTTACAATTATCTACCAGCTGTATTTTAAAAATGAGAATTCTAAATACTTCTCAGCTGAAATATTTCACTATTATATTCACATAAAAATGCCATCTATGAATTTAAAAAACAAAACTTTAAACCACTTTGAATTTCAAAACTCTTAGGAGAAATCAGGAACGTTATCAAACACAAAAATATATTCAACTCAGAATATCATTAAAATAATAAACTTTTAGTTAAGAAGCTAAAAGTCAAAAAGAAGCTTGTTTTATAATGATTTTGGGGGTTCAAAACTGTCCAACTGTCCCCCAACTTAAAGTTGTTTAAATGGGATACTTTACATTCTCTTAACAAAAGCACAAGATGGCCTTTTCTGGCTGAATATTTCTGAGAGAACCTTAATGTACTAAAGTCAAATTCCTTCATCCTCCACCAAAGAGAAACCTGGATTCCAAAGTGGGTTTCCATCAAGGCAAACTTTCCACATCCACAACACCCACAGAATCATCAGGTATAAAAGAGACTTTAGCTAAAATTTGATCTATAATTTTACTTTATTTTTTTTTATTTCAGCATAATATAGGGGTACAAATGTTAAAGTTATGTATATCGCCCTTGCCCCCCTGACTCAGAGCTTCAAGCATGACCATCCCCCAGACAGTGCACATCGCACTCATTATGTATGTATATACCCTTCCCCTCCTCCCCCCTCCCGTCTGCCCCACACCTGATAAATGTTGTTCCTATGTGTCCACTTGGGTGTTGATCAGTGAAACCAATTTGCTAGTGAGTACATGTGGTGCTTGTTTATCCACTCTTAGGATACTTCACTTAGTAGAATGGGTTTCAGCTCTATCCAGGAAAATACAAGAGGTGCTGTATCATCATTGTTTCTCATAGCTGAATGGTACTCCATGGTATACATATACCGCATTTTATTAATCCACTCATGTATTGATGGGCACTTGGGTTGTTTCCACAACTTTGCAATTGCGAATTGTGCTGCTATAAACATTCAAGTGCAAGTGTCTTTTTTGTAGAGTGTCTTTTGTTCTTTTGGGTAGATGCCCAGTAGTGGGATTGCTGGACCAAATGGTAGATCTACTTGTGTCGCTTTAAGGTATCTCCATATTGCTTTCCACAGGGGTTACACTAGTTTGCAGTCCCACCTGCAGTGTATGGGTGTTCCTATCTCTCCACGCCAACATTTATTGTTTGGGGACTTTTGCATAAAGGCCATTCTCACTGGAGATAAGTGATATCTCATTGTAGTTTTGATTTGCATTTCCCTGATGATTAGAGATGTTGAACATTTTTTCATATGTTTGTTGGCCGTATAATTTTATTCTTAAAAACAAGACCAGCTAGCCACATGCTGTGCGTGCAATAGATGTGTATGTATGTGTGTGTTCTTTAGCAAACATGCTGTACTTTATGCTGGTGTAAAACGTCATATTTGTTAATTTTGTCATGACAAATGTTTGACCACATGAGATTTCATGCCTTAAAAATACATCTGCATTTCAGGGGAAAAAATAGGATGCCTCAGGTCTCATGCAAGATTTTAATGTAGAATTAATTCCTCTAAAAAAGAGGTTTTTTTAAAAAAAACAACATTTTTCTAATGTACATTAAGGATGTCGGAGAGTTCACTGAAGCATATGCTCTGTGCTTTCAGGAGCAATCTGTAGTCAGGCATTTTAAATGAAAATTGATTTGTGATTTACATGGTCAGTGGAAAGAAAATTAACTTATGGAAGGTTGTAATGAAATATTAGACAAGTAAAAAAGTAGATGGTGATCTAGTGGAACTAAAAGTCCCATCTGGAAGAATTCTGTGACATTTTTACATTTATCTGTGTTCTGCATGAGTTGTAATGTTAGTGGTAATTTTATGGGACTGAGCTGAAATGAAAAGGGTGTTATCACAGATCGCCTACAATATAGGATTGTGTTCAGTGGAGAGGCCTGTATCCTTTTCTCCATTTTCCTATAATATGACTCATTGCACTTTTTTCAGCTACTGTTGTTGAATGCATTCAGCCTTTTACTTGAGGTTATTAAAGAAGAACATCAAATGCTCACAAACACAATCTAACTGCACATTTAAAAGCAACACCGAGGCTTTTCCCTAGTTCTGCATTGTTTCGGTAATGTTCGGGAAAGAACCTTCAAAATGAACATGAAAGAAGCAAGTGCCTCGAATGTAAAGCTTGTATTTTAAGCCAATTTCTTTTGTCTCAAAACTATGATTAACATCTCACCAAAACCTAGAACATGCTAGCAGAATGGTAAATTTGTATCTTCCTAAAAATGGGTCATTCAGAAGTTGCCCGTTTTTTACCCTTTTTATTCCAATTTTGTAAAAGCAATTATAATTTTTTTCTGTGGTCAGAGAAGAATGTTCTAGGGAAGAACATTCCTTTTCTGTTTGATATAAAAGAAACGTCTGTCGTATTTCAGTAGTAATGAGCTGATGTGAATTTTGAAAGGGGAATGAGTAGTGGGCTTAATTCCATATACTATTCTTTTTCCCTTTACATTTACTACATTTGACAGATGGTTACGACTTTTTGAAGTATATAATTTCTAAATCACTGCACATTAAATATTTGATAAAATTTAAATACTTTGACCCTGTGCTAAAGCTAAGCAGTCAAATTATTTGCCTTAGAATTTCAACTTCCAATTCTGTCTCTTTTCTTTTTTCTCCTTTCATCTCTTCCTCCATGAACTCCAGCTGAATATAGGTAGAACTTCTAAAAAAAATCCTAAATATTAAGGTCTTTGGCTAAATTGATATTTGTACTATATTTAAATAAATCTGCTAAATGTGGGAAATCTTACTTTTAGGATAGTTTGCATTGTTCTTTTTTATTTTCAATTATTTTCATCAGGTATTTTTAATTTGTGAAGTTTTATCATTTTTATTATTCTCGCCGTTTTCTCTAATAAGAAAATTGCTAGTTATTTCAATAAGTTAAAATCATGTCATATTTATTTCACCCAGAGTGGCAGCTTTCTCTCTCTCTCATGGTGCTTCTCAAGTGGGACTGGCCATTAGCCTCCCCTGGGAGCTTTGTAAAAAATATCAATTCTTAGGCCCCATCACAGTGTTCTGATTTAGTGGGTCCAGGGTACTTCCTGACATTGGTACCAATAAAAACTCCCTGGTTGAGTTTAATGTGCAGTCAGGGTTGAGACCGCAGCTCTGTAAGAACAGCCGTAGGGACACCCTGCATGAAGTTACCCTATTTCAGGTGTGAGAGGACAGGAGGCAGGGTTGGATTCTCTGGATTCTCCCCTGCCTTGCCAGAGGATACAACTCTCCTTTTCCTATATGCAATTTTTAGGTTCCAGGAATAATTATTTGACCCTTAGTATTTAGATTTGTGTATTTAACCTAAATAGGTATACAAACAGGTTGTAAGAGAATTCTGCATTATTTATTTAATTGCATTTGCAAATCACAGGTTTGAAATATACTTTGAATCCATTGATTTTTGTGTTTGATGGGACAGATTGCTGTCCCAAATTAAAATAAAATATTTAAAAACTTGCTCCTGAGAGCTAGCTAGAAGTATATGATTCTATAGGCACAGGCTGGTCTTCCGCTTCCATCCTTTGGGCTTGGTTTTTAGTTGTTTTGTTCAAGTGGAAAACAAATAACCGTCCCACCCACATGTCCTCTAACGTCAGAACCCGGGACTGTAGCAGTGGGTGCTGACGTAGCATTTAAACAACCATTTGACATCCATCCCTCCTGTCATTTCTGCTGTGCATTCGGTTCATAACATTTCTAGGGAAAAGGTCACGGATCTGTCACCAGCAGTGTTTGTGGCACTCAGAAAATAAAATGGGGTGGCTAATGATAGCTGGGGCAGCCCGCCTAATCACAGGATGCCGCCGAGGTCAATATTCCGTATTGGCTTTCCGTCCTGTCCATCCGAAACAATATACCGGAGTAAATGTAATCAGTAAGTGGTCGCAAATGAATCTTTTAGAGACATCGGCATTACAGAAACAAGAGATTCAGGAGGAGATGCTAAGTGGGATCTTTTGGGTTGTAATTGCAGCCCTGGGAATAATTACCTTAATTAATAGCTGCTAAACCCGGGACCCTTGCTCCCGGACTCATGGATGAGTTCGCAATTGCTGTTCTGGGAATGTCTTTTGGACTCTGCAGAGAGCGTCAGAGGGGTAAACAGACCCTGGGGACCAGGCTCAGGCGCTGAGAGCCTCCTGACTCCATCTTTTCCAAACCACAAGTACATCCCTGGTGATCAGATAGCCATCTCCATAGACCACAAAGTAGTGAGCAGCAGTGGTTGCGGAATAGGCTGCGGAGATCCATTTCAGCACTAAGTTCCTGCTTAGTAAAGAGAGTCTCAAATCTATCCTGCTTCCGGTGGATTGATAGCTCTGGTTAGAAGACAGCAGCCCTCCTGACATTTGCTGGTGAATATATAAAGAGCTCGCAAGAGAGAAAATAATAGGACAGCTTTTCTTTGTGTATCCTCCAGCCCTACTTCAGTAGACTGTCTTTAAGAGCCCGCAAAGCTCTGGTTGGAAGGGCCAGCCACAGGCAAAGCTGTGACGCGTTTGTTTCAGACCCCTCGCTTGTGAGGGATATCACCCTCTCCCTCCTCACCCGCCATCAACTGTCCGGCCACTCTGCCTCCTCTCCTCACCCCAGACCTTCTCTTGAAAGCTCCCAGTGCACTTCCTCATCCTGAGGTATGATTTCCCAGCAATGCTACAGAAACATTTACAGGAAAGCAAAGGCTTGAGCCGGCCATGAGTTAACTGGATTTGGGAATTATTTAGGAAGCGAGAGAAACCTCTTTCACCTCCTAGCCTCATCCTGTGGCCATCAGTAATAAGACATTATTAATAGTTACTGAGGCCAGGGTGTCATCATTGATTCATTGATTGATTCTACTCACTGTAGAAGCTGATCTGTGAACAACCACTGCTGATCAAAGTTTTCTCAGCAATGATCCAAATATTATCAACACAAAAGATATCATTCATATGGAAAGCATGTGTGTTAGAGAAGCAGGCAGGCCTCCTATAATAGTGTAAGTGTCTCTCCATTACCTTGCAGCCTCTGCGGGAAGCAATGTGCGTGTCCTGGACATTGTGAGGGAAGGATAGGAACTAAGTCAAATGTTGGAGGACCTTAATGTCGGAATACTGACTCGAATGCGGTTCGTATTTGTTGAGGACATATTAAATGCTGTGCACCCTCCAAACTCATCTTGCTTACTTGTCACAAGCGCCTTTCGGCCGGTCGCGGTGGCTCACGCCTGTCATCCTAGCACTCTGGGAGGCCGAGGCGGGTGGATTGCTCAAGGTCAGGAGTTCGAAACAAGAGCCCCGTCACGGTCTTTGTCCTCCTCACTATTCACAGTGGCTAAGGCACAAATGTGATTAAGAGATTTTCCCAAAGTAATACAGCTAGGTAGCAGCAGAACGTGAATTTGAGCTTCAGCTGTCTGGCTGAGACACCCTGCCCCTTCTGCTGCTGCAGTAATTGGGGAATCATGTTTGCCTGCACCAGTTTGGAAGATTCAAAGTGGCTCTCACAAGTTTTATAAAAAGTTCAAGATAGCATGGTTTGATTAATAATTTTGGTATCCTGAGATAGTAACAGGTGCTCAGTAAAACTTGACAAACTGAATTTACTATCTGGAACAACCTCATGCTTCTGAATATAGCATTTCTCCTTCCTACAGCAATGGAATAATTTGCAAGCAAATCCGGAAAGAGAGAAAATCATAAAGGGTCTAATGGATTATCAGAATTGATTCAGATAGTTTCTGCCATTCTTAAAATAAACAAAGGGAGAATGGCAGTTAGTACTAGTCAGTATACTCAATGTGGCTTTCTTGTGTGTCTGATGGATATTATTGCTAAAATTTCAATTAGAATACAAGCCCCCACCCCCAAATGAGTCTGTGTGCTAATGAAGTAATAAGGTGCTCGACAAAGGATCAGCACAGGAGTTCTCAACTGGAGGGGCTTCTTCCCCCGACCCACAGGGGACATTTGACAATGTCTAAAAACATTTCTTCTTGTCACCACTGGGGGTGGTGATGTTACTGGCATCTAGAAAGCAGAGACCAGGGCTGCTGCTAAACATCCTTTGAGGCACAGGACAGCCCCACAGCAAAAAAATTGCCCAGCCACAAATATCAATTGTGCTGGGGTTGAGAAACCTCAGATTAGAGAACTAATGCCGGAATGAAAAAATGACAAAGAGTAAAGAAGCCCGATTGAATTTGCAGTCTGAAAGTGAAAGTGTGGTTCTGGCTAGAAATTGCCATAAGGAAAGTGTCTTAATATTGTTAGCTTGATTGAAAAATTGTTTCAGTATTCTTCAGAGTTTAAGAGGATTGGTTGTATAATAAATTTCAAGCAGAGATGGAGTTAAATTCCCGGAAAACAGCAATGATAATAGGTGGCATTTGGGGACCACCTACTGTATGCCAGGTGTTTAATTTATGCTTTATACATATCATATTTAATCACCACAACTCTATGGAGTAGGTTTAATTATATCCTTTTATATATGATGAAATTTTGGCTGTAAGAAATCGAGTGGGTGGCAGAAATATTTCTGTGATTGCCATACCCCATTTCCTTTTCTCCTGGGCATGCAGACCGTATTTTCCATCCCTTCTTCAGTTAAGTGGCCTCTGCGACTGATCCTGGCCAATGGAATGTGGATGCAATGAGATGTATGTTCTTCCAGGACTGGATCCTAAAAGTTTTACCTGCTCAATCCTCTGCATGTTCTTTTTTCCCTCAGAGGCAGAGGATCCAGTGGAGGACTGAGGGACCCTAGGGAATGGCCTGGATTCCTGAATGGCTGTGGGGGGCAGACCCTCACTGCCCCTTACTGAACACTGATGTGAAAGAAAAAAAAAATTACATTTAGCCACTAAGAAATTGGAGTTGTTTCTTAGAGTAGTTGGCATGCCCTGATTAATACATGCAGCTTTAGGTGAACTGGAATCTGAATCCATATTTTTCTGATCCCAAAGCCCCTATTCATGACTACTACATTGTGTTACAAATAAATGATTATTAACCTTTTCAAACAAGTACAAATTATTTTCAAGAAATAGTTGTAAAATGGTGTCTGTAATTTTCTCTGTGTTTCTTCTCCATACAAAGTCAAAACATATAATTATTACTGAATTTTCTCATTATGAAAACATAAATTATACAAATATGTCCCGGAAGTATATAAATATTCAACAATTTTAGAAATGGATAAAAATGTATTTTTATGATGATCATATGAATGGACGCTATTCTTGACATGTTCTTCAGATATTATTAATAACTAGATGCTTATTAGCTGTTCTTTGCAAGCACAAAACACAGGTAAATAAATTGCAAATATTTTAGGAAAAAATAGAGAGAAGAGAACCAAGTGCTGCTTATCTGTTCCTATTCCAAATCAAAATAAAATGCTGACTCTTGCTGAATGATCAAGATTACCATCTAGAAAGACAATCATTGCATTTCTAAGCTGCAGAACAAAGGGGGTTGCCTCTAAGAAGGCTAAGACTCATGGTCAGTAGGTTGAGAACTTTTTAATAGAAAGCATCCTGCTTTATAAGAAGGTGTATACCTCCCTCTAGCAGATAGGAGGTATTCAAATACTTATTAAATGAGTCTAAATAATCCTGTATTATTACAATTATAAGTGTTAACCAGAATAAACACATTCTGGAACTGAAATTGTGGTTTCCTTTAACTTCTTGATACCAATGATTGTATTGAACTCGATATATCAAGCAGACATTATTGCAGTAGCAATCATGTAATGTTTCCATGACATGCTAAGATCAGAAGTAGTATGGCCCGTGTCATTTGCCTGAAATAATGCGCATGCTAAAGGCAACGAATCTTCTGGTGTGGGATCAATTTCCATGGCATTAAACTAAGGACTTGCCCATGAAATGAAGTTTTGTGCTCTCTCAAGGATATCTGCAGAATTTCTTGACTCTCTGTGTAATATTTCCATTCTTTCTGGGATGATTTTTTGGCTTTTAAGCTTTTAAGCTTCTTGTCAATAATATTTTAACTTAATGTAGATCACATTGGAGCCTGTTATATATTTAAGGTATTTTCTTATAAATAATGTACAATTTATTCATCAGATGTTTTATTAACTGCCTACCCCGTGCTATGCTCAGGAATACCACTTATCCAGCACATCAACCCACATTCTCAATATTATAATATCCTAACATGAGCAATACAGAGGTTGTAGTTTAGTGGGAAGAGTGGACCTGAAAACAGGTAATTTGCAAAATAATTTGTTAGAATATGGACATAAAATGGGAGCTAAAGAAATGGTGGTGTTATCTGTCTTACCAAAAAAGTATTTCTATTAAGTAGTATCCAGCCTGAATTTAGGATTTGGTTTTTCTCAAAATTATCATTAACTGCTTTCTAAATTAAGTAATAATTTGCCAATATTTTCAATAATTTAATTAATAATTTTTTTTAAGAAATAAGTTACTGCAAACCTTCTTGCACTGCTATATTTTCATTCTCTGGAATTTGTAGGAAAGGTCCATCCTAAACTGATCTCCTCACCTCCCTGACTGCACAGAGGAGGAATCCCGTCCAGAGGGCTGGGGGTGATGATCTGGGTTATAGAAAGCCAGAACTGCGACCTGGGCCTCTTCCTCTCTTCCTGGGCTCCCTCCCCAGGGCTGCACTACTAAGGCCAGTGGCCAGAGTTCTGTGATCATTAGCTGACCCCCAGAAGAACGCGGGCATGTGACTGTCACCCCACACAATGTGGTTCCATTACTGAACTTCCCGGTGGCTCATTTTCTCCTGCACAGCAGCTTCTTTAAAAAAACATAAAACCCGATCACTTTAATTATATCAATCTGTCTGCTAGGTTGTCCCCTCTTGTGCTTCCCAGGCTCCCAGTTGTGAAATCAGAGCACGGGGATGTTTTCTCTGAGACTTTTCATTATTAAATGGTATTCCGCATGGAGAAAGGCATTGTTGAATCTGTAATGTTTTGCTACCGATATCTATATGGGCCTCCTGTCCTGCTTGTTCTAGCATAAATTTCATGAGAACTACATCTTTAGTACATATAGACTAAGCATACAGCACCATAAGAGCTCCATCCAGTGGACAATAAGCCCAGGATGTTGTCATCTCTCTGTTAGACAAAATGCATGTTTCCCTTTTAGTGATAAATTGGTCCATTCAAATATTGAATAGGACAGTACTCTTAGGATTCCTTATCATTAAAATTAGATTATGGAAGGGGAAAAAAGAGTCTGGATGGAAATATTTTCTCACGTCTGATTAGCAGTTGGGTGCTTTCAGTGCTGCCCTCTGGAGCAGTTCTCGCTGTGTTCTAAGTGAACCTGCCGTGCTCCCCCGACCCATTCCAGAGAACACGGTGTGAGTGGTGCCTCCTGGTATTGTGCAGTGCTGTGGCCCTGAGTACTCTCAAGCCTTAGCCTCTATGAGTTTTGATGTGCAAAAGAGTAACTTTGATCAGTTATTGGATTTAGTGATTTTTTTCAAGTGAAGACAAAATGCATCCCTGTTGCTATGTATCTCTCTGGAAAGGAGGCTGAGAGTAAAGGAACAAGATCACAGTGTGGTGCTTTTGGAAACCCACTTTTCTTGGTGGTTTTGTTTGTCTATTGGCTGCTTCATATGCAACCTACCTCTAGGTACAAAAGTATCTTTTATTCCAACGATACCATTGACCCCCTCTTTGTATAAACAGGCTACTATTTAATCGAGACTTTTCAAAAAATTTCTTTTTTCAAATGTCAGTTTTCTTGCCAACACATTGAATTTCCCATGCATCACTCATGCTATTGTTCCAATCTAGTTCTGTTACACGTAATGTTTTTCTAGAAGTAAAACTATCCAGATAGGGCATCAGCCGACAAAATAACTTTCTGCCAGACTGCTAGCTAAATAAGCTGTCTTGTGCATTCCTCCCTAGGCTTGGCTCTCTCTCTGTGTTCTAAAGCCGATTCTTTCATTCTAATCCAACGAAACAACTGCCTTCCCACTTTTAGTTCGTGCATTTGTAATGCCTTGTAGATCCCGGCTCTGCTGTCTTTTGGAGGCTAAACTCTACACCACCAAGGCGGTGACTCTGGGTCGGCCCCTTACGTTCTAGGATTTGCTACGTTTACCTTCCTAATTAATATTACACTGTCTTTTCCTTTCCTCGCTGTCTAAATACCTGCTGCTCACATGCTCATCTCTCTTAGTAGCCTGACTTTATCTGACCCAGATCTACAGCTACTCATTTTTAGAAAAGAAAGAGGAAGCAATGAAGGCAACGTAACAGATGTATCTGGGCAGATCGTAATAAAAATACCTCCCAAGTATCAAGTACTGTGCTCAAGGCTTTCCATGTATTATCTCGTCTATACACACAATGATTTTGTGTATTGTCTTCATTTCGCTTATTCAAGGTCACACAGCAGGTAGGTGGTGGTGCTGAGATTAAAGCCAAAGTCTCCCTGCCTCCACCCCTGTGCCACCCTTCCCCTTCTTCCTCCAGTGCGCTCTGGGCTTTCTCCCCTGAGAACCAAAGTTTCAGCCTATTTCCCCTCTGAGGTCCTTGGTGTTGACAAGACCTCAGTCTAGATCAGATTGCATTTTATCCCATTACTCCCTTGCATTGTCTCCGCTGAGCTTTTTAACATACAGGGAGCCCTTCCTTAGAATAGCTGTCACCCAGGCCTATTGTAATTTATACCTATTGACACTACGCTGCAGATAATTCACCCTTGCAAACTGTCACTTTCCACTGTCACCAGAAACAGCTAGCAAACGGAAATCGTATGCATGGTGCCCATCAACAGAGGATCTTGGTGTCACCTGATGCAAACACACGTGGAAGAAAATGAGTCTGTACCTCTTGGATCACACAGATGTCTCCTTTCCGAGCAAGAGCATCGTTTGATGACTTTGAGGGAGCCAGAAAATGAAAGGAATGACTCCTAAGATATGATCATTATTGAACTAGAATACTGAACAGGTGCATCTGCATTTTTCTGGGACTTCCCTCCGGTAGATCTTTTATTCTTGGATTAAGCAGCAAAATGCAATTGCATTCCAAGAAACTATTAACGTAATACATATTGAAAACCATACTGCCCTGCCCGTTTCCTCCGAGGGCTCCAAGACAAGAGTCAGAGGACCATGGGATTTCTTTAAATGAAACACACTTCAGAAACTATTTGTTCCCACCTTCAATTTCACAATTAAAGAAATGGAGGTGCAGAAATATTAAGGGATTCACTCAAGGTTAAAAGTGGCAAAGACTCTTCAAAGACTACAACCAAAGTGTCTCTCAAATTAATATCATAGCAGTTATACATACTTCTATACCTGTTACTTTTCTCTGCTTCCCTGGTGTCAATAGTAATGGAAACTTATTCCTGCCTTCATATGGTGTTTGCATTTCTTTCCTCATCCTTATGGTTTGAAATAGTTAAAGCATCAGCCCCAACCAATATGCACTTGAATTTGAAATTTGCTGTATGATGCTGCTGCTTTTCATTTTTTACCATTTCACACCTTGTCCGCATCTTGAGCAAGCTTGTAAGTTTCCAGTGCATACATTTCTTGTGATGATATATTGTCCTGGTGGAAAATTTCATTTACTGGCTGTGCCCTTTGCTGAACCTGTTGCTAGTCAGGGAACATGATAAGCGTATAAGTAGCATGCTACTTCATTTATCATACATCGTTTTAGACACTCAAATATCTCATATACAATTCTGCATTCTGCACAAAGGGGAGCTGCTCAACTCACAGAAAAAAAAAAGATCTTCGAACAAATTGTCAGTTTATGATATATAAATGTATCCTCTTAATAAAAATTAATCACAGTTTATACTAAATCTGTAAGTACCTTTTATTTTTTTATAACCCTGCTAACCACCTGCTATCAAACACTAAGAGAAAGAATCTGGCTTTTGTGATTTGGTGTGTAAGAAAATTGGAAGACATAAAAATGCTGTCTATTTTCAATAATTGAATTACATTGTGAAATAAATCAGGGCATTGGGAACCTCGGCAGAGTCTCAAGGGCTGTCTTCTCAGCCACGCTTCTCACGGGGGGATGTGCTTCAGCATTTTCCTCCCATCGCCTCAAGTGAAAACTGCTCACAGTCAAAGCCAACACTTGGAGAAGGTTGAATTAGGCCAGAGAGAGAAGGTGCACGTCGCGAATGGAAAGCAAGAAAACAAAGCTCTAAGCGTCTATTTTAGAAAGTCTTTTTTTTTTTAAGTGTTATTTTCTGACACTGCTCCAGGAGGACAGACCTACCTAATTTCAGTAACTTTTCATGTATCGATTCCTGCTCTTCCCCTGCCTGTCATTGCAATGTTTTACTAGCACCCATGTTTTATGTGTAGCATAAAAAAATCTACATTCTGTCAGAATGGGGCCCTTGAAATTTTGAAAGTGAAACTTGATTTACATTAAACACTGCTTAGACTAATTAGGACCTTTCTCAAAGGAATTGTGAACATGAAATACAGCTAACAATTATGTGTTCGCTGTCTCTCTTTCTTTACAGTCTACGAAGTACTTTAGCCGAGTGTAACCCACACAGACAGATGAGGACTACTGGCACTTAGATAAAGATGTAAATATAGATAGAAGCCCAGGCATTTTTATTTATGTAGGGCTATTGTCTGTCAGAAACAACAGCGGTGCCATGGTGTATGTCAGCAGCAACTCACTTAAATGCACCTAAGTGTGGCTTAGCTAGACCCTGCCTTGCAGGGGGCACTTTCGAAAAAGGAGAAATACTCTCAAATGAAAACTCACTTTTTTTTTTAAATAAAGAAGAGTGTCCCTTTCTGAAGTATAGGATTAGGATGTAGAACTTAAATGTAACATCACTTCTGGCCACTGAAAAATACCTAGACTAAATATATGGGAACAAATCATTTGATTTCCTCCATTTTTATGCTGATAAAACTCTCTCTAGGCCTTGGTTCTCCCTGCTCTTTGGATCACAGAGTCTTTGAGATGCTAATTAAAGCTATGGATCTTCTCTATGGAAAAACACGCACGCCCTGAAACACACAGATGTCTGCATATATTATAATTTCAAGGCGTACAAATGCTCTGAGATTCACTCATGGATCCCTGAATGTGGTGGAAAGAGAACTGGATTCAGATCACTAGCTACAAACTTGGGCAGGTTATTCAGCCTTTCTGAACTCAGTTTGGGCATCTGTAAAATGGGCACAAAGATAGTACTTGCCTGAGTGGGTTGCTGTGGTGACTAAAGGAGACAGTGAGTGCACGAGCTCAGACTCTGCCTGGCACATGGCAGTTGCTTAGCCAGTAACTGTCTCCTCTCCTTTCTCAGACTAACCTACCAGAAAGCGAAGTCCTCCACTGGAAAGCAGAGCTTGGCAAACTGCAGCCTGCTGGCCAAATCTCACTCACCACCTGTTTTTCTAAATAAAGATTTATTGGGATACAGCCACACCCATTTGTTGACCTCTTGTTTGTGACTGCTTTTGTGCTACAACGGTAGAGTTGAAGAGTTGTGATAAAGATTGTGTAGCTCACAAAACCAAAAATATTCACTATCTGGTCCTTTATGGAAAAAGTTTGCCAACCTCTGCTCTGGAGTTGTACACACAAGTCAAGATCATTTGCAGGCTGGATTCTTTCATTCCAAGTGGAGGAATCTGCTTATCCCCACTGGGACGGTGCCCTGTCTGGAGGTTGGGTCTCGGGTAGATGCTGACATTTGGTGGCGGTAAGGTCTGTAGTTCAGGCTCCAGCTCCAAACTGGAATCGACTCAAATGTCCATCAAGAGGAAAGTGGGTGAATACGTTATGGTATAGTATTTGTACAGCCAAATAGTGCACAGTCATAATAAGAATGAGCTATTGCTATGCTCGTGGTCTCGTGGATCTGGCAAAGAAAGCCAGATATAGAAGGTACATACTGTACAGTCACACTTATATAAAGTTCTAGAACATGCAAAACTAACTCATGGCGATACCAGTCAGAACAGTAAGGGAGAGGGTGGTCCCTAGGAAGGACTACAAGGGACACCTGTGGGCTGCTGAAGTGTTCTATGCCTTGATCACTGAGCTCAAGGTGATAGTTATATATGTAAAAATGTGTTGAGCTAATTGTCTAAAATTGGTGTACATTTTGCACTTGGTATTTTATATCTGAAGTGAGACAGTATGAGAGAATGAGAGAGACAGACAGACAGACAGACGGACAGACAAAAGAATGCTCTGAGCTAAGGTCGTCAAGTTTCAAATCCTGCTTATCCACCACTACGTTATATGACTTGGGGAAGCTGTCTTCATGGTGCCTCAGTTTCCTCAACTGCAGAATGGCCAAATGGTTGAGTAGGTCCAACCTTCCTTACCTACAATTTCAAAATCCAGAAAATATCTGAAAAGCAAAGGTGTTTTCATAATTCATTAAGCAGCAAAACTGACCTTAACTTGTATCAGTATATTTATAGTTTTTATTTATTCCACTTAGTATGAAAAGTTATAGTAATTAATGTTGTTGCAGAAATGTTAATGTTGTGGAATGCTGCCCTAGACCACATTGGCACTGTCATGATGTCGGGAATGTATTTTCCATATTAACTTTCTAAAATATAAAAAAACTCTAATTCTAAAACATCTAGAGCAAGGTCATCAGATAAGAGATTGTAGACATACACCTGCCTCACAGGGTTTATGAGAATTAAATAAAGTATCACCTGAAGAGCACTTGTAACAATGCCTGTCCCATGCAAAGCACTCAACAAAGATTAATATTATTAATTGCGGTCTCTGCTCCCACTCCAAGGAAGCTTGTGACTGTTTTTTCCTTAGGCCCAGTTGACACCAATTATGAAAACTATCATAAGTCAAATTTCTAAAGACCATAGTCCATAAACTTTCCCTTGAGCAAACATTATGAGAAAGAAGTGGAGAACTGTGGCTTCATGGAGAGGGTGAAGCCCTGAATTATCACCTGGGAAACACTTTACAGACAGGACTTTCTTAAGAGAGGCTGTTTTCTGTCACATGTTGAAGTGGACACTAAGACCAGTGGACACTTCCACTGAGACCAGAAGCAGCTAAGTATTCTTGAACAGGGTATGAGGGTTTCTCTGAAGAACAAGAAAAGGAGTTTTGTCTAGTGCTGATTCTACGTGAGTTTAAAAAATACACCATTTCCAGCATTCCTGGTGGGTGTGCATATTTGAAGTACTCCACTGTCCCTGACATCTTTGCCTGTGCTGGGATTAAGGAGGCAGTATACAGGGAGATTCCCCCAAATCAGAATAAGGCAAGGAAAAATTAATGAGAGAAACAAATCACATAAATGATCTTTCAAGAGGATTTTAGGTATCTGAAAATAATCTAAAGAAGAGACCTCTCTGTTTTATTGGAAAGGGATAATGGCTTTGAACACCAAATTCTGGTTCTTGCTTTTGCCACTGCTAGCTGGGTGACCTCGGACAAGCCACTACAACCCTTTGTGCCTCAGTTTCCTCATTCGTAAAATGAAGGAATCTTATAAATTGAAAGTTGATTTCTAATATAACCCCCAATGCTGTGAGTTCTAATTGTACCAGTCTGGAAAGGCTTGAAACCAGTTCTTACCAAGTACTTCAAACTCCTGTGTATGACATGACCTGAGGACGTACAGAATGAGGAACTTTAAAAAATACTTGTTGACTTAAAATACAACCTTGTTTTGTTCACTTCAGCATCCTTAGTATCTAAGATAGTGCCTGACACAAAGTGGTTTCTCAAAAAGTATTGTTGAATGAATGAATGACTATTTTAATCATAGATCTGTTACTGAGGCAGCAAGTTTGTTTGATAAATAAATACTCATGAATTTTATGTTTTTTAATGACTCTTGCAAGTAATGGATAGGATATTTTCAGCCACACAGAAAACCGTAGCACAAAATTATTTACAAGGAAAATGTCTTACCTCTTATAACAAGAATTCAAGAGGTAGACAGCATCTCATTGGCTTATTCAGGGTTTAACGGTGTCACTTAAGACCCAGGTTTCTTCCTTGTTCCACCCTGCTGATTGGGCACATTAGCTTTCTTGTAGCTGTCTCACCTTGTGGTTGCAAAAGGGCTGCTACCTGTGCAGGTAGCATGTTAAGGTTCTCTTAGAAAGAAAGAAGTAGAGGAATAGATTTACATAATCAACTAATAGTCATCACTCCAGAATTAACTATCTGGTTAATAAATACTTGTTCAATAAATAAAAGAATAAATGGATGAATGAAGGGAGAAACAAATGGCATCAAGATAAAAAGTCAAATGTAAACATGCCAAATGAATGATTCAGAGAATAAGTGCCAGAGGAATTTTCTAGAGATGTCTTTGTGGACTGGTGTCGGTCCCAAGCAGGAAGGGCCACTGAGGTAATGGCTCATGACCTGGACTTGGACGGTTTGGATATGGTTAAGAGCTGGTGAAGGCATTTCATTTGTGAGGATAATTTGATCCAATGCTGGGAAGTAGAAACACATACAACATGTATTAGTGACAAAGGGGACATCGAATGAAGAGAGGAGAGGTCAAGAGGGGACAGTAATTAAGGATCAATTTGGAAGAACAGATTTGACTAGACCTTATTCTATTGGTAATGGGAAGAATTTTTTTAAGTTAGATTTATTGAGGTATACTTTACATAAAGTAAAACCCACCCCTTTTAGTTTGCAGTTACATGAATTTTAACAAACACATACTGCCGATGTACTACCACCACAATCAGAACAGAGGACTGTTCCCGAACATTCCTTCATGCCCCTTTGTAATTAACCCCTCCTTGACCACCGCCCTTAGCAACCACTGATCTGTTTTCTGTCTTTATAGTTTTGCCTTTTCCTGAAATGTCATATGTAGCCTTTGAGTCTGGCTCCTTTTGCTTAGCATATACATTTGAGATCTGTCCTTGTTGTATATAGCAGTAGTTAGTTCCTTTTAATTTGAGTAGGGTTTCGTTGTTTGGATATACCACAGTTTGTTTATTCATTTACCAGTTGAAGGATATTTGGATAGTTTCCCTTTTTTTGGCAATTATGAATAAAGCCACCATAAACATTTGCATGTAAGTTTTTCTGTGAACCTAAGTTTTTATTTCTTTTGGGTAAATATTTGGGATTGGGTTTGCTGGCTTGTATGGTAAGTGTGTGTCAACTGCTAAACAGTTTTCTAAAGTGGTTGGACCACTTTGTAATCCCACTGGCAAAGGATGAGCATTCCAGTTGCTCCACATTCTTGTCAGCATTTGGTGTTGTCAGTTTTGGGTTTGCTTTTTTTCTTTCTTCTTTTTTATTTGCTTTTTTTGTTATTGTTTAGCCATTCAAATAAGTGTGGAGTGGTGGCATCTCATTATGGCTTTAATTTTCATTTCTCTAATGACTAATTAGAGAATGTCAAATATCTTCCTTGTACTTATTTGTTTTCTATATATCTTCTTTGGTAAAGTCTCTAAAGAGAAAGGTTTTAATTTTTTTTCTTTTTGGTTCATATTATGATAACATCAAAGTTTTAGAAAGTCTGGTCCGGGTCTGGAATGAGGATGTTGGTGATTTGGAAATCATATAGAGATTTCCATACTGCATAAACCATGTCCAAGGTGGTGAGAGAGGTAGTAAATCTATGACTAAGTAGTATATTTGCCCTAAAAAATAGATTTTGGACATAGAAAACACCTTGCTCTGTGCCTGCTAGTCAGTATACTGAAAATGATGACGACTACCATTTATGATGCCCCGGACACATGTGCTCACATGTGCTCTTCACAGGTATGAATCTTCACCCACTCTACAGGGTTCTAGTCCTCTCCTCTGCTTCTCATAAAAGGAAACTGAGGTGCAGAGAGAAAAATCACTCACTTATGATCGTATAGCCAGTAAGTGGCATCTAGGGGATTTGAACTCTAGTCATCTGCCTCTGTTACCCCCACACAATACTGCCTTTATAGAAGCACCTCCATTAATGTTTGTTGAATTAGATGAATTAAAAAACTATACAAAATCACCGGAAATACCTATTTCATAGTTCTGGTTCTTAGAATCAAAATGTGTTTGACAAAGGCATCAAATGTAACTCTTGTCAATGATACATAGCACCTTTGCCATATTATTTGGACAATAACAGAATGGCAATGTTCTTCCTTATTTATCCAATTGGATCAAGAGTGGTGGTCCCCAAATGTAGCAGACTATAGGACTCATTATTCATTTTCCTGTGATTCTTTCTCAAATCTGTCCCCCTGCTGATGGAAAGGAAAGGACCACTAAAGACAGGCTGCTGTGGGGAGACACCTGCTCTGCACCCTTAGCCAGCACATATTTGAGCCATGTCCTCACTCAGCCGGATGTGAGCTCTTCATTCTCCACAGCAATGGAAGACCCAGCATCACTGCCTGGGAACGATGACGTCCCTCAAGGGCATGGGAGCACCCACTTTTGAAACCGCTCCCACAGAGCCAGAAGGATGAGGAGAAACAAACAAAAAATATAACAAAAAAGCCTTTTATCCTTCTTCATTTCTTAGCTCAGCTATAGGAGAGTTATTTTGCTGAGTACCCCCAAGAAGAGATAAGAGGTGCTAATTGTAGTATCAATAATTTAGTGTAGGAACCAAGTCAATTTGTGCTCCTAGATCAAAATGAACACATTTTTAGAGGTCTTAAATCCTAAGGGTGTAAAAAGCCCACTTTGTCAGGATAGTACGCTAATCCCCAGAAATCCATCTGATCTCTCAGTCAGTCAGGAAACTAAGAATCTGTTTCAGGTTTTTGTGTGTGTGTGTGTGTGTGTTTTACTGGGTACCTTCTTTGAAACAGGTATTTGATACTGTGCTGTAGCAAAGATTTACGTGTGGGCAATGAAGGGGTGGGAGGTTATGCAAAAGTATCAGGCCTGTTTTTGGTACCAGAAAGTTTACAGGTCATCGACAATACCAGACCCACAGCATCAGTCTTCAACTTCTTAAAACAAGATGCTGGTTGAGGGAGGAGACTTGAGGAAGCTTTTTGATCAAAATAGTAACAGCATTTGATAAATTTCCATTAATGATTTAATCTTTCCCTAGTAACGTCCTTTACAAGATTAGAGAGAGGTTTCCTCGAGAAAAAAATTACTGTATTTCCAGATGAAGTAAGACTATGAAGTAGAAAAAAGAGAAATCCAATTAAAACTTCATATTAAAAAACCAAGTTTGTGATGAGACAATACAATAAATTTCAACTACTGTCATTTACTTTAGATTGTGATGTGTCTGTCTGAGACATAGGCATATTTTAAATCACTTCTAAAAGGAAGACAGAAAACAATATCTTACCCCGAACACATGCCCATACTGCAGAAAATGTCATGACTACACCTTTTGGTGAACTGTGGGAAACAGTCTGATTCTGTGGCAAGAGCGGAGTGTTGGTGACCACAATGGATTTCCTTCTCTGAGGGTGAATTTCCTCATCTATAAAGTGGGCATGTGAATATTGATACTTAGAGTTGTCATTGTGAAGATTAAATGCATTAATGTGTGGGAAATACCTGGAGTAGGTATTAACCTACTGGTATTTACTGGTAGTTCTTTTTTCCTAAAATCATACTGTCATGAAATCCCAAAGAATCCTGTAAACTAATCATTCATTTCTATATGTACACATGCACACACACACACACCTTACAAGCTGTATAGTGTTAATACAGAAAGATCACAACCTAAGATTGTCTACCCTATCAGGGCCCAAATTCCAAGCCACATGTTAAAATCATTAGCAGAATCAACCATCTCCAATGCAGAGGATTTAAACTTGTCAACAGGTCCTCCCCAGCACTACTTTGCAGCTGTCCCTTACCCAGAAATGATTCTTCCATTAAAAAGGATTTGCTTTATAAAAATTCTATATTTTAATGAGCCAGAAGTCAGTAGCAGCCACAAATACTCCAAATGGCCTTTACTATTTCCAAAGGAATTTGGGGAATCTCTGAACTTCACAGCAGGCCGTGAGAAAAGGGCTGAAGATGTCCAAATTCTATAACCTTGTAGTTATTTCATAGAAATAATGTGGGGCTTAGATAATGAATTACTAAAGTTAAGAAATTTGTTGATTTTCATTAAATTAGAAAGGATCGTTTTGTTTTCAAAGTTTTTATTCTATTTTGGTAATAAGTTAAAGTTAAGAATTTTGTTACTATCAAGCAAAGCTGAAGTCTACTTTGGTTCTATAAATCATGGAAATAAACATTGTTAAAGGTTAAACCTGCTTGGGGAAAATATATGGACCTGCTTTAAGATCTTGAATTGAAGATAATATCAAAATGAACTTATTCAAAAGTGAAGACAGCTTCATAAAACTTGAGCCAGGTAGAACTTTCATGAGGACTGCCCAGTTCTCTAGTTCTGAATTCTAAGAAGTGCAAATGATATGTGATTATCTAACCTTCCAATTTTGTACCTAGTCATTGAAGTCTCTTCATTCTGTTTATCATTTAGTCTCACTGGGAAAATATTAGCCAAGTCATTAGCCCAAGAGGTTATAGCAATATCTACCCCTTTGAAAGAAAATCTTTTCTTGTGACTTGGTTTTTGATCAATTTTTCACCTTCCCCTTAAACCTATTAACAAGTAACTACTGTTTGTGACACATCCTTCAGCTGGTTGAACAGTCTTTTAATTCTACATGCTGGATTAGGACTGAACACTTATGCCGGTCACTTTTCCTCTAGGAGGAGCTTAGTTTTCACAGGAAATGATGTTATCATCCCAGCAAAAACCTTAGTTGTCCCCAGTATATAGCAGATGGGACTGCACATTGCTCTAGCTCGATTTTCAGTAGAGGGACCAATGGGGAAGCAATCCTTAAAAAATAGAAGGAAAACCAAATAATTTGACCAAGAGGATCATGGTTCTGATGCCTTTTGTTGCTGCCTTCACCACTATTTCCAACTCTTTTTCTGAAAACATGGTGAAGGGAACGAAGTTCAGATGGCATTTTGAGTTAAGCACTAGATAGATGGAGGAGAAACTGAAATATTATTCATGATTCAGACTCTTCCCTTTCTTCCCACTGAGCATTTCAGAGAGCTGCATATCAGGGAGTCCTGGGGATACTGCTAAGAAATAAACAAACAAGACTTAACCTTGTTTGAAAGTGAAACCAAGGCTTTTCTGCCACCTGCTACCACCTTTTGAAATTTTCTCATTGAAATGATGCTGGTCAATCTTTAGCAATACCGTCAATGTCTGCCTTCCACCAGCAAATATGTTCTGAGTCCCTCCTATGTGCTGGGCATTGTGATGGGCACTGGGATAGGGACAAGAAAGGCCTGGTTTCTGAGGGGACATTCTTGTGGGAGGGCAGTCATTCAGCGAATGGCGTGCACAGACGGCATATCATCGCAAATTGTGATTAGTACTACAAAGAGGGAAAACAGAGTCGGGATAGAGAAAATAAAGGGGGCACAGCTTAGATGGAGATGGTTTAGGTTGACCCCCTCCTGAAAGTGACATTTAAGGAACACTAATGGAAGATGTTTCTGAGTGGGTAAGCCACGCTGCCTGGTATTGGGTGTCACCTTCAGCCCTCCTTTGACCTTAGGCAAGTTAGTTAACCTGTCTGAGCCTCCGTTCCCGCATGTAAAATTGGGATGACAAAACAACCCCTCTATCTCATGAAATTCATGAGACAATGAGCTAATTCCTGTAGATGGTTTAATAAATATTGTCTGTCATCTCCATCCTCATCATCGATGGTGGTATGGCCAGTAGTAATAGCAGTAGTAAATTGAGGCCCTTAGAATCTCATGAATCAAGACAATTTTTCTCGCTGTTTCCATAGTAAGTTCTTCCATGGATGTTTCTAGCCAAAAGGAGAGAGAGATCAAAAGTCCTCTCTTTGCTCAGATTTGAGACACATTCCAGCTCACCTAAATCCAGGATAGCTTTTTTTTAGCTTGTAATCACTCAGATTGAGGAACAAAGTAAAGAACAAACAAGTTTTCAGTGCTCCTGATGGTCCAAGCTCTATGTTAGGTGCCTTCTCATAGAATGTTACCATTTAACACGTTGACTGCCACACTAGGAAAAAAAAATTTCCTTGAGGCTGCAGTGTTTTATTACCAAAATAGAATAAAAACTTTGAAAACAAAATGATCCTTTCTAATTTAATGAAAAATTTATTATTTTTTAGGGTTTTCTGTGCATGAGTTGTATGCAAATTGAAAAATAGTTCTCACGGCTCCCAAGGTAAAGAGACGGGTGAGTTGCATATGCTTCACGAGGCCCTGGGCTCAAAACTAGCGTGAGTTAAATACAACTCACATGGCAGTTAATGTGTTAATTCATAATCATTGTTGGTTATGGGTGATTATTTCTTCTCTACAGATGAAGAAATGGAGGCTCAGAGAGGCTCAAGAAGTTTTCTTAATGTCATGCAGCTAATAAATGGCAAAGAAGGAGTCAGACTGAGGACTTTCAACCTCAAGTCCGATACTGTTTCTACTCTAATGCGGTCCCTGAGACATCAGCCTATTCATTGATGTACCCAGTACCCATCAATACCTATTTAATGATCACACTCACTCTCTTAAGAGACCAAGAAGGAATCCCAGAAACCACACACTTCCCAAGGCTAGCACATACTTAACCAAAACCAAGATGTCACAGACTTTTAAGTTAATGGTCACCTGTAGCACTATATTCCAGGGCAGCTAGTAGGTGGGATCCCTGTCAGAGAGTCTAGAATTTTCTGCTGTTTTCTGAGCATCTCTAGAATCTTTTTATTTTCCACTGCTATTTCTGGGTAGAGGCTAGGTCTTTCCTGACAATTTGGGATGAATCTTTTTCCTAAGAAATTATAAGGTATATTTAATTCCTTAGTATGTATCCCATGTGGAAACCTCAAAACACACCCAATATTAAAGGCAAGATTTAGTGTGTTGATTTTGGTAGACCTTCTGGTAACTGTTTTCTTTTCCAGGAAAAAAAGCACAGGGGCATTACCACTCCGGGAGAAGTGGACATACTGACTTATTAAGAGACATCGTTGACATTTCAAGTACCAGAAAGATGTGTAACAGGATATGGGATTAAAATAGCATTTCTGGCCAGTGAGGTGCTCACTTTTAGACTAAGCATCAACAAAGGGAAAGCTGGGGAAAATGGTATCTTCCCAATTAAAACAAAATAAAAAAACTTCAGAAAGAACCCTTACCAGGGAGATAATAGAAAGGTATTTCAGAGTGGTGAGGCGTGCTCAGGAAAGCCCAGAGAGTGGAAGGTTGTCCTTGTTGCTCTCATTGCCTTTCCCATCCTCAGCCATCTCAGCACTCCAGTGTGAGGCTGCGCTGAGGTCTGTGCATCTCCACTGTGACAGGTGGCCCAGTGATCACAGAAGGCCTTTGTGTATTGAGTTTTTAATCCCTAAAGGCCCTTCTCAATGCATGCATGGATAACATTTTCTGATGGGTAATTTTAGTGAAATATACCCACAGTTTGTGCCATATCCACATTTAAATCCTTATTATCAGAATAACCACTGCATGTATTTCCAGCAGCTTGGGGCAATTCTGTTGTTTACTATTGAATGCAAACATAAAGCAACCTTCGTACTAATAATTTAGAGCCTGAACTCACTTGCCTTAGTTGGCCCAGTGTAGCTGCATGTCGCATGGGCGGTAGAGACAGGTTAGCTTTATTAGTCTCTTACCCCACTGAGCTGACTTTGCCCATCTTGCTCGGTAGTTTTCGGAGTCAGACAAAAGAGCATTTCCCACCTCCCCCAACCACACTCACCCCTGCCTGGGACAAGCACATAAACAGATTTTTCATGGCTCACCCCCAAGGAGCTTTCTCAGGCCACAGTTTAGTTTCTCAGGCCTCCAGAGCCCTATGACAATGACTCATTTTAGCCCGTGAATTTTCTTCTTTACCTGGTGTATATTTGTTTCCCATGCCAGTCTCCACATTCCACCCACCCACTCCTCTGACATCTGGGGCCCAGTATAGCTGTAAAATCTTCATTGTAACAGGGTTTGAAGAATGAGGAGTCTTATCCTTGTTGTTGCTGACTAGTTAACATGATGTCACAACGTCTTTGCGTGCCTTTCCGACTGGATTAATTCCAAGGATTGTTTTTTGCTTCATCATTAAATGCCAACCGGTAAGCCTATCTAAACCTCCGCTTAACAGAGGTCATTAGCATTTAAAACCTGGCTGAGGACCCGGTTGGTCCCCTCCTCTGCAGCACCCCCGAGTGTGCGTTCTTCCCGGGAACCGCAGACGCTGTAGTGGTTACAGCACCCACCACGTTTCTGCTCTTTCTCAAACCGTGTCTGGGGAAACTGAGAAGCTCCTTTTGAATGATTACATTACGGCTTTGATTTTTATTTATAAAACATAAAGGACTAATATATATCAGTTAGGACATTTGGCTTCCAAAGTGCATTGTAGCAAAATAATTGGAAGGCAGTTGCAGTGTGAAATATATGACAGCTTTACAGGACATAAAAAGCAGCTTTTTCTTTGTAATAGTGTAATTGCCTTAAACCCCACAATCATAATTGTTATCAAAAAATAATCCCACGGAAAGGCTAATATAAGGTGAGCAGACTATTATAAGAGCTCTAATATACTCGATTCCTTGAACAGCAAATGCAGCTCTCAATCTCCAGGTGCTTTTAGTGTCAGTCAGAGAGTACTCAGTCATTTCTGTGCATCAAGCCTGCAGTATTGATTTTTCCACTGACTGAAACAGCCATATAAGCATAAATTTTGCATGAGCCTTTCACTTTGTAGACTCTCCTTTGGTCAGATGACACATGATGTGAACATGAAGACTGTATAATAACAATGCATGGTCAACCTGCAGGCATTAAAGCGTGGGCTCTCACGGCTCTGAAGGACAAAAGCTGGATCGGGAGAGGGCCGCCTCGCAGTGCTGGGGAAAACAAATATCAGCTCCATCTTGGGAGCCCGCGTGCAATTTTATTTTCTACTTCTCTCCCGTATTTTCACGTCTCCTTTTCAGAGCACCCCCGCAACACACACACACACACACACACACACACACACACACACACACAGAGAGACATGTCTCATCGGCTGCACCACTCCAGGTAAACTGGGCTTTATGAGAAAGAGTCACTGTGCTGATGACCGAGCAGCCACCCGAGCTCTCTCCCTGCACCACCCTCTGGTTTTCTCCATGTTGTTTTGTTGGGTTCTGTTGTCAATGTCATTTCTTTTGTGTCCCCTGCCGCAGAGACTAAATAGTGTGTAACAACATTTGATAAGATCTGGCATCCCGCTGAGAAAGCCTTATCTAAAGATGTGGCTCATTGATACACAGGTACAAGAAAAACCAACCCTCCTTAATAGCCACATTCCGTTTAACCTACTTTGGCCCTGTTTGAGATCTCTGTATTCATTAATAGTTCTTTATCTCATCTCTTTATGATTGAAAATGTTCTGTTTGAAGTGCAATCATTCTGTTATGAGATTTCGCCCGTGGAAACGAGAGAAGGGCATATAATCCTACCCCCTCAGGTCAGATCCCACCTTAATCCCAGGTGGCGGAATGGCTCCAGCACAGACGCTCTGCTCAGTCCCATTAACTTCCGCCATTTCATGTAATTAATTTATACCAGGATATGAAGAATTCTCAAGATTAAATTGAATTGGCCTGCGGTGGGGGGGGAGGGGAATTACCTATAAAAGAACAAATCCCCATTGGCCAGATAGCGTTAACCAGAAGGAGAACAGCAGTTTTTTTTAAGTAAAAATCATGGTGCCAGGCAGGACCTTGCTGTAATGAATAACTGCAAATGCATTCATTTCCCCTTTGTGTAACCATTTGGAATAACAATAATGGCATTCACCCCGAAGCTTGCTAACCTGAAGGAAGAGAGGTGCTAAAGCCAGAATTAAACACTTCAAACTTCTGCAGCATCTAATTAAGCGTGTAAACCATTTGTTTATGTAAATCTAAACATGATTTGGTTTATTTTTAAAGAAACGTGGTCCTGCATTCATCTGGAATCTCTCCATTGCCCAGAAAGGAGAAATGGATTCTATCATTTTTAATTTTTTTAATGTTTCCCATTTCCAGAGGAGGCCGCCTATTTTTTTTGTGATCAGCTTCATTGGTGCTGCTTGTTGTTTGGAAAGAGTTTTGAAAAGTATTCTTTTTATCTCCAGTTGATGGCATCACAGGAGATATATCTACTCAAAGCCAAAGTTATTACAGTGAGCAGTGTTCTTTGAAATGAGTTTTGGCCAAAGAGAATGAACAAAACAGCCCTTGTGAGCCTAACTTGGAGAAGAGCTTGTTCTACAGGCTGGAGTGTGGAGGAGGAGGACCTGGTTTGCTTACTCTTTATAGGAAACTAAAAATCTGGAGAAAATACACTAAACATTCTTATTAATGCTTCATTTAATGGCCTCCTCCTATTAAAATAGGCTCAAATACCAATTGGGCAGAATAAGGATGCATGAGTATTTAATGTTGAAGTAAAAAGAAATAAAAATAAGAAGATAGCTCCCCTGCCCAGCTGAGCCCCACTCCTGAGACTCTGTCTGCTCCTCATTTAGTAAATGCAATCTCAACTCCAGGACCCTGGAAGAAGGCGCACCAAAACACAGGGACCTAGGACAAGCCCTACGATTGTACACTCAGTAAACCAGCATCCGCTCTCCAGACCCCTTGCTTGGACAGAGGGGTGTTGTGGTGAGAGTTCCTTCTTCTCTTCTTTCTTTTTCCTTCTTCCACCACCCTCACCATCCCTACCCTGAACTTTGATTATAATCAAGGGAGACAGATAAAGAGACTCAAAGACATGAAAGAGCTAGTGTAGAATTTTCAGTGGTCCATGTCAGGACCCCAAATCCATCCCTGTGTCTAAAACGTGTTCCTGGCTGCTCAGTGTCTGTCTGAAACGTGAGGGCCGGCTCTGCAGCCCTCCGAGTGTGTGGCTGGCCTTGTCATTCCTCTCACTCTCCTCAAGTCTCTGTGGAGAGATCAGCACATCAGGGAAAGGACACTAAAGGAGTTGACAGCCAGGGTCTGTCCCTTGAGCTCCAGGAGGCTTTCTTATCAATGGGCAAATATACCAATGTGCTTCCTTCAGTTCTTCCTCAATCTGAACGGGGGTGCAATTCTGACTGAGCCAAAGAGGACCCTGAGAAGGTTACAATAATCCTATAGACAAGTTGCATAGTTTAGATCCATAATTTTTACAGCCTCTCCATGGTCACCAGAAACATACACACACACTCACAGAATTCTGAGCAGCCCTGGAAAAATATCTGGAAAAAAAAAAAACACCCAACTAAACACCCAACTAACCCGACAGCTTGAAATAAAGATGTCTTTGTCACTATGAAATAAAAAACATTAAACTGAAACATGTTTCAGGTTCACACAGCTTTCTCTCTCATGAATGTATTCCTTATATCAAGTTATAAATGAGCTTCCTGTTTGCAGAGGTTGGACACTTGTGTTTGGAGAACTGTACGGCCTCTGCTGTTATTCACATGTGCTCAGAGCCTTTGTGCTTGCTGTTCCTTCCCTTGGAATTCTCTTCCCTGAGATGTCCACATGGCTTACTTGCTCACTCCCCCAAAGGTCTGCTCATGGCATCTTATCAGTGAGACCTTCTCGACCCACTGTGTAGAAAATAGCATCCCCAAACCTCCACCCCACCAGCACACCTTATGTCCTCTTACCTGCTTTACTTTTAGCCATAACTCATAATACCACGTGATAGACCATATATTTCCTGAATATTTGTCCATTTTCTGCACACCCCCTGACCCCATGGAATAGAAGCTCCAGCAGGGCACTGACTATGTGTGGTCTCTGCTGGCTTCCCAGCTCCTGAGAAACCATCCTACGGTGGGCATTCCATGAACGTCCCATGCAGAAAGGGTTGCATCCATTGCTCTCTGTTTCCTCATTCAATATAGAAGAAGGAAGCCATCTAGAGACAGAAATACCCCTTCTGTCCCTGAGGTGCTGCTCCAGGGTGTTTGAGCTCAGCAGAACAGCTCCAGGGAACTACATGGAGGAGTGGTTTGGAGGCTGGAGAATTTCCTAGAAGATGCAAGAGTCTAGATGTATCTATTGCCTTCTTTGCGTCATGCAAGAGCCTCAGCTAGGGAGGACCTGTGTACTGACAGAGGCAGGAAGCAGGGTAGCACAGAGTCTGCTGATTGAGGTGCCGGGGAGCACCTGGTTAACAGAGCTTCTCTCCTATAAATGCACACAGTGGCTTGTGATAGACAAGCTTTATAAAATAACAGCAATAATAGCCTTTATTTAATTTTGGTATTTCTATATTTTTTGTACATTGCCTTTGGGCAGTGTGCAGCTTTAATAAATAAACACACAGCTAGCTTCTAATGAGGGAATGAAATTACAGAATTGCTACCAACCCCAGAACAACAGCCGATCACTACTGCCCGTCACCTAAATGAGAAACATGTAATGTAGGTCACAATATTGAGAAGCTGGGGACCCCAGTGTCATGCAAAGTGGTAGATCTGGCAGAGGAGGGGCTCCGAGGTGGGGGGAGGAAAGGAGACACAGAGGTGCCTGGAGCAACCCCTAAAAATTGGGCACTGCTGAGAAACTTCTATTTTCTTTCTTTTCGAAGCTTCTGATGAAATTACTTAACTCTTTGTTTCCATGTATGATCACCAAACTATTATTTTTTTTCTCTTAGAGGTTACTCATTATCAACATTCTGCCTCTTTACATCTGGGTTCATCTCCCTTCATTCATTAAACTTTATCTTGCCTAGGATGCGTACTGTCAATACCTGTTAGTAATCTACAAGGAGTGGCCATGAGCCCATCTGAAAGTCAAGATACACTTTAGGGTCATTGGAAAATCAGTGCAAGGGAAATGTGCTTAGATCTATGCTTCCTCCTGTTATTGCACATGCTGCCTCGTGTTACAATTTTCCCACTTGTGAAATCTCCCCAACCCTTCCTCAGAGGCTGGACAGCTCCAGGGCAGACACTGGCTTATTCTCTCTAGGTTTGTGACCCTCAGCACAGACCCTTCCGTATACTAAGGCTCTACAAATGTTTGCATAAAAAATGGAAGACTGAATAATTTGGAGGCCAATGACAATGAAATGTGCTTCTTGCTTAAACATTTGCAACAGCCTGGTATCCATCAAGCTACCATTCCTTCAGAAAAGAGGACAGCTCTTGCATTACCAAAAGCAAAATGGGAGAATCGAGATTTATAGAATGGGTCCACCCCGCTTCCATGCTAGTCTGACTCTTTTAGTGTGAGAAGCAGAGGCTTCAAGTAAGAGGATGTGCATTATAAATATGAATGAGGATCTCTGAGAGTCCAAGGAAGATGCTACAGAACAATCTAGGAACCCGCGTCACACTCCCAGTGGCCCGCACGTTCTTTATGACAGCATCTCGGCCTCTCTCTGTGCATCTGCCCCTTCCCCTCCCTCGTCAAACTGTAGGACCCCAATTGTTGATCATTTCTTCTACCCCCCTACACTTTTGGCTTCCACAGTCATGTTGACCATCATCGATCTGCTTTCTGGCTCCTACTGTAACTTCAGCTTCAGTGTCCATTGCTACAGGTCTCTCCATTCCTAATTTCAAATTTCCGAGAGAAATGTGATCTGCCCTGCTCTTCCATTTAAGGCATGACATATACACCTTCGAGGAGAGAATTCATGTGAGCTGGGATGCAGCCAGGCTTCATGAAAACAGTGGCCCTGCTTCAGGGCCTCAGCAGCAGCACAGACTCTCAACACAGAGTGTTTCAAAATCTTGCTGTAATTCCACCCAACATTTCCAGGTCATTTTGCAGCCCAACAGCAATTATACAGATTAATCTACAGAGAATGTAAACAATATGGTAGAGTTATAAGATGTCTAGACAACTGTGAGAGTGTGAATATATCCTTTGATTAATAATTGAGCATACAGATAGAAGAGTTAGTCAGAAACACTCCTAAAAAAATGAAACATTCATTTTAAAGAAATTATCACCACTTTTAAAAACTAGTGTGGTTTCTTTAAATTGAAATACAAGTGGCCTTCTTACTTAATGATAAACATTTGTTGTTGTTAAAATTATTTTAATTGGGAATAATATATTGAAAATCAGAAAGCCATGGTCATTAAAGTATTAAGAGGTCTAAACAGGAAATGCTAAATTATAAAAGCGTACCTTCGCAGAGTAGATGAGAATACATTCCACTAAATTATTACATGTGCCTCGTGGAAAGAAAACACTTTATTCTTCATGTTACAGTTGAGGACAAAGAAGTATGCCTTTTTCATCTTTGTGTGTCTGATGTCAAGTGAAGAAACTGACACAGATTTGATGGTCAATAAATGTTTGGGGAATTTAATAATAAATGACTGTGGTCTTGATATTTTGGGAAATGGAGCAGAATGTAAACTACTTTGGAAAGTATAAATGTTTTAACTCAAGTTATTTAAAAATTAAATCAGCTAAATGCCTGGTTCAGATTAACCAATAGCCAAATAAGACATCTCAACCTGTCTAACTTTAAGGCTGTCTGTCCAAAACTGAGGGTCTTCTGGGAGGTTCCAGAAGGGCTTCATTTAAGGAAGTGTGAGTGTGTGTGTGTGTGTGTGTTTGAGTGTGTGTCGTCCATCCCCTTTAAAAGCAGCCCCACCTTCCCAAATTTCCAGCTGTGAGCTCCTCCAGGGAAACAACAATATCATGTTCTAGCATGAGCCTCATACAAGTTTGCTGAATGAATGGATTGCTACTAGTGGACAAAATTAAAAATCAACCAAGAGTGTAGAATAGGGCCTCACTGTACACTCACCAATGGATTGGATGATTTGAGAGAACTACAAGTTTAAGAATGGCTTCTGCCCTTCCCAGCCATGTTCCTGGGATCTCCCCTTGATGTTTCTTTGTTCCACACTGAAATCATCTGATGTACTGTGCTCTTCTTCTCGACCCTGTTATTTTGCTCTTTCATAGCGTTCATCACGCTTGCCTTGTTATTTGTAGACATCTACTTTTGCTTCATAGAGCACATGGCCTTGCACACAGTAGGCCTTCAACAAGTAGCATAAGGAGGATGGGATCTGATGGAGCAAAAGAACAACGTGCTCAAAGGCGGGATGAGCAAAGGAGGACCTGGGTACTGAAATCTCCAAGAGAGAACACCATAGGGCTGAGGGAAAAAAGAGAGACAGTACTAATTCTTTAAGCAGAAAGAGGTGAGTCAGGAAAGTCAATGTAGAGTGTATCTCTCTCCACGTGGTAGGAAGAATTAATGCCCCCCTCCAAAGATGTCCATATCCTAATCTCTGGAACCTGTGAATATGTTATGTTACATGGCAAAGGGAAGTTAAGGTTGCATGTGGAATTAAGGCTGCTAATCTCACTTTACAGTAGGGAGATCATCCAGGATTATTGGGTGGATATAATATAATCATGAGGGTCCTTAAAAGCAGAAAAGGGAGGGGGAAAATGAGTCAGAATTAAAGAAGGAGATCTGATGACAGAAGCAGGTCAACATGATGCAGTGCAGAAAGACTGGACCAGCCCTTGCTGGCTTTGCAGATGGAGGACGGGCCATGTGCCGGTGAATGTGGGCAGCCTGTAGGAGCTGGAAAAGGCGAGGAAATGCACTCTGCCTTAGAGGCTCCTGGAAGGAACACAGCCCAGATGACGCTTGATTTTAGCCCAGTAAACCCCATTTTGGACTTTTGACCTCTGGAAATGTAAGATAACAAATTTGTGTTTTCTATGCCAGTAAATTTCTGGTAATTTGTTACAGCAGCAAATAGCAAACTAATACACCTCATGGAAGTCTATGATTGTATGGAACATTATACCTGAAAGTTTACCAGCTGACTTATGAGGAACTCCCATCAGGCCTCTCAAAATGAGGGTTTGGCACAACTATTAATTTCCCTGAGCCACACCAAGCTCAGCAACCACATATATTTATATCTGAGGAGACGGCATAAATACCAAAGGAGCATGGGTACCCAACAGAAGGAAAAGGTGGACACTCTAGACTTTTCACTTTCTAGTATTCTGACTGACATACTTCCTAATACTTTGCGGGAAAATGCACTGGAGTTAAGAGTAACATAAGTTCTGAAAAACCTAGATATTATTTGGCCATTATAAAGCCTGGTTAAAATTTCAAATTATTTAAGATGCCTTAGATAGAATTTTCAATTTCTGAAGGGGAAAATCATCTTCCTGACACAGTGAAAATTTAAATTCCTGTTCAAATTTGGTTTTTTTTTCTGTTGCCCATCTGAAAATCATTATGTGTTAGCCAGTAAGAAAATCCATAATCAACTTCCTTTAGGCTGCATATGTTGTATCTCCACACTGTTATACACCCACAAACCAGCTCTGGGTGGTATGAAAGGCACAACCTCATGCTCCATATGTACCTGACCGGCTGTGGGAAGATGCCTGCTTGGAAATAAAGAGCAAAACTAAGAAGCTGAGAGAAATAGGATTAGAATAGAGCCTTAAACTGCAACCCCAAGCCTGAAACACCTAAAATAAGAAGATAATATTTATGCATTTGAACAAAAATCACATATAGCATCACAAATTCCAATGAGAAAATCTGCATTACTGAAGTTCTGTGCATCTAAGAGGCAGAGAGTGTGCACAGTGGAAATTTATACATTCATTGCACCTCTACACTTAACTCTGTTTTTTCCAATGTATCTTCTCATGTATATCAAAGCTTTCAGATATACATAAATTCTATGCAAAGGCAACAAAAAGTTCTTAAAAGAAAGTATCAGTGCTTAATACTGTTTACATCCATAGTTTTGAAACTAAATTGTTAGGTTTACCACTGTTTTCCCCAATTTCCTACTGGTGCCAGATTTGCTGGGGAGAAGAAATGTAATATAAATTGAGGCTAGACACAGACAAGTACATCACAAATTCTTAGCTCTCATATCCTTGGGTAAATGAATTAACTTTCAGATGATACCATGTAGATGACTTGGTTATGACTATAACTCACAACAGGAACAATAGTTACATATCTTTATTTTCTCATTTATTTGTCTCTCAAAATAGAAAAATATACCCAGAGGCAACAGCACTTTGCTGTACTCTGAGAGATTTGAAGGCAGCAGATCTACCTTTTACTTTTTGAGAACATTTACTAGGTATAGATGAGAAAAATAGAAATATTAATAATAAGTGTGTTCTGAAGCTTTGGGTTTTATCCGGACATTTTTACATATTGGTTTTACATTGTGTTTCATCCTTCTGTCTTCATTGGTATCTGGCCTGAGCCAGAAGTTTCACGTTTTAAGAATCTTATGCCTAGACCTTGTATATCATAAATTAATCAACTCATCTCCTTCCTGGTTGCTTCATTCCACAGAGACCCTTCCAGGACAATCTTAGTGTGGTAACACAATTGTTGGTTGCTAATTTTTTTCTAATATGGTTAACAGTTTTTTTGACATCTCGGGTATAAAAATCACCAATAGCCATAAATTATTTTCTGGCTGCTTTTCGTGTCTTTGCTCTACATGTTACAAAAAAAAAAAGGAAGGGGCTGGGGCGTAACAGCAGGATTTGTGATGTTGTGAAGTGGTCGAGGTAGGCAGAAGATCACAGGGGCAGCTATAAACCACCTTGCTCATTTCAAGTGACAAAGAATGCAAAAGGAAATGGAAAAGGAAGCAAGCTGAAAAGAAGGGAAGCTAATTGCAGGCCATTTGTAACTGTTCGGAATGGGTAAACATATTACACTTCTCCCAGTATAACATACTGTTCTGGGTGAATTGCACCTAATTTTTTTCCTATTATGCCATTTGAAGGACAAACTCATTCTTCACAGAAATTGCTTCAGAGCCCAAGGGCTCATGTAACTTGTTTAATCATGATTGTTATTTGATAGCATTACCTGGTAATCACTCTATCAAAAGTTGGATGAGTATCTAGAAGTCACATTAAACAAAAACATTTAAAGACTGCAGACTGATAAAAACTCAGTTCTGCCTTTGTAACAGTACAGTCTACGGACTTCAGCAGCTGACTTTTGTTTTGCAACTCAGTGTTGTCCTCTAATCAATAAAATAAAATAGTGGACAGCTTTTTAAGCCAACTATTTATTCAGATGTAATCCTGGGTAAGTTCTTTAGCCTGACTTTGTGTTGAGAAGTTTCCCAGCCCTTGAAATAGATCATCCTCCTAAAATACGCACAAACCACCTCTTGCCCTTGAGGAGAGATGAAAAACAAGGTGGACTGCTGGGCCACAGTAGGAAGATGACGGAGTGTGCGGCTCAGAAGACAAGAGGCGAGCAGAGAGCACAAGACAGGGAATGGCCCAGCCTTGTGCAACAAGGATGGCAACACATCAGCTCTGAGCTTTTGGAGCCAATTGCAAGTCCTCAGGGACTTCCCATGGTCAGTGCTGCTCTCCTGGAGTCCAGCGACAACCAGGCAGCACAGGGACACACAGGGAGCCTGGGCCTGCACATTGTTAGTTCTCCCAGGCCTTGAGTGCAGGCTTGGGGGATCCAGAAAAGCCCACCCAAACTCTAACTTAGCTCTCCATGCGTGCCCCTTGTTTCTCTGCATTAAGCCATTTTTTTATCTCACCGTTTCTTCCCATCGGCTCCAGCCCCTTCACTGTACATGAAGTTTCTGGCATTTTCCTGCCATAGACAAGCAGACTTGTATATGCTCCCAAACTTTCTATCTCAAAGCATTCACAGGACTGTTCCAGATGCTATACCTCTGCTGGTCTCCTTTGATTTTCCAATGGCCTCCCCAAGGAAGTCTGTGTACTGCTCCAGGCAGCACATGAACTTGCCCCAGCTCTCAGCTTCGCGGTGAACTGTGCAGAGCCCAGATGCCCAGGGGCCCAGCTTGTGGGCACAACTGCAGCCTTGGGCCTGGGGATGAGGGACCTCCTGGCGGGGCCGGGAGCCCTGTGTATGCATGCATACTGGGACACACATACGACACACATATCACACACACCACACTCACCACACACACATAAACTACATACACAGACATGACATACCACACACACATACCCATACCACAGATACACCACATATACCACACACACATATACTACACCACACACAGACACCACACCACACACATCACACTCACACACCACATTCACTACAAACACATACACCCCCATACATACCACACATACCAGATACATACATGTACAACACACATATATCACATCACACACACCGCACACATTAAGTGCACACACCACACACGCACACACCACTCACCATACGACATGCACCGAATACACATACATACACACCACACATTACAGCTACCACACACATACTACATACACTACACACTACATACATACCACACACACACACACACACACACTCACCACAGATCTGTCTCCTGCTTCTCTTCAGCCAACAATAAAACCTGCCATGGAGACTAACTTAGGCAAAGGAGTTCTGTGACCACAAACTCCACACCTACCCGGGGCTCAGCCAGGCTGTCTGTCCTGCCGGGAACATGTTCTACTGGAAAGGTCTTCCTGCTTCCCCAACTCTTCTCCCTGCACTCAGCCATCTCCAAGAATTCTAATTCCTCCCTCACATCTTCTCTGTTCGTCCCGTAGGTCACTTTATTTAAGTGTGTGATTCCAGTGATTATCTTTTAGGACGTATCCAAGCCATAATATGTATTTCTCTATTTGCTTGAAACTGACTTTCCATTTCTGGCCGTCTTGAGGAATCAACTTTTCGGGTTCCCACTTTTATAAGGCATTGTTCTCATCAATTTACTTCAATTTTCTCACTGAAACCCCCCAAAACTCCTCAGGTGGGAACAATTTACAGATGAGAAAACCGAGGCACAGAATATTCAAGCACCTTGTTCAAGACCGCACCGCTGGGAAGTGGCAGAGACAGGATGTGAAGTTGGACCTGCCCACACTTGCACCACGCTGTCATTTCTCTTTGAAGAAATGGCAAGATGGAGCTAGTAATTCCAAAGGCCCTTTTCATCTCTGTAGTTCTGTGATTTGTTTCTTACTATATTGTTCAGGTAAATGAGTTTTTATTTTTGTTATATTTATGCAGATTGGCTTAACCAGAAAATTCACTAGTCCTTATGTCTTTAAGAAGTCAGACTAGATGTAAAAGAAATGAGCCGGTAAATCTAAAACACATTCGATATCTGCTCTTGTCTTGATTTTAGGCCTTGTGGGAATTAAGCTGTGAGGAAGAGCTTGAGATTGTTTTCTGAGTTGGCTGCTTTAGGAAGCAATGCAGAATGGTGGAATAACACTGAAAAAGTGGTCTGGAATTAAAAAAAAAAAAAATTCACGTAGTGGTGCCCATTTGGGGAGATCTGTAAAGGTTCAAAATCTTTCACCTTAAACCAGTTTATAGCCAAATATAAGCTGTGTATGTTATATAATTCATCTGAAAACAGTGGCTCCTAGGATTTCTATTTTTGTTAGGAGAACAAGGCTATTTTGAGGCCTCAGCGGAACGTCCAGAGAATGCGACCCAACTGTCAACAGTCAAATTTGGGGAAAGGATAGCCTTACCAAACAGGAATCAATGGCCCTGAACTGCTGCAATGTGCTTGTGCCTATAGTCACAGTGGTTGGGGATACCGACGCTCAATTTTAGATCTATTTTCTTTTCCTCAGTGTGCCTGATATTAGCAAAAGTCCATTGACAGAATCCCCATTGGATCTCTGTTCAACTCTTCATTCTACAAATGAATGCCAAACACCCAACACCTGCTATGCAGCTATGTAGAACAATTTTGTGCTCCTTTTTATAAATGACTGTTTCTTTAATATTTAATAAATGCATAACAATATACCAATCAATATTTTCTGTAATTTTATGACAAACTAGGGGTGATTCTAGTTTTATTTTCAATACTTTTCTGCATTTTTTGAATTTTAAAACTGGGAAAGTTTTAACGTTATCATCCCCAAAACACGTAGAATTATATCAGAACCTAAACTTCTTCAAAGTCTTGTGGTATACATTTTTTATTTATAGCATTGTTGTAGTTTGTTTTTTTCCAACCTACATGAATCATAGAGTTGGACTTTTTTTAAACATAAAATGCATTGGAACCTGTAACATATACTTAACAAAATTACCCAGTGCATTTTCTGTGAATTGTACCCAACTCCCTTTCCCTTCTTTTCTGACAACAAGACTGCTATTGCTCAGAAAATCACCATTTCCCTTCACTTTTATTTGACTGAAAACAGACAAGTTTCTACGGGTTTCCTAAGGTACCATATTCTGTTCATCTGATATAAGATCACGTTAAAGATGATTGTGGCAATTTGTTTCCTCTTGTTGTGAAACCACATGCTGTTCCCAGAAATTCAGGCCACATTTTTAGAAACCTCTTTTGTGTGCTTTTTATTATTATGAAAATATATATGCACAGTTTTAAAATTTAAAAAATGCAGAAAAGTATTAAAAAGAAAACTAGAATCACCCCTAGTTTGTCATAAAATTATGGAAAATATTGTTTCATTTTTTTTCTCTTTTCAGTACTATTAAAATAAAAAATGTGTTTTAAAATCACTCAGAATTTTATAACTCAGAGTTACCTTCTTACGATGTTTTGGTGTTCTTCCTTTTGGTATTCCATCTCATTGCACATAGTGTATCTGTATTTTTAAAAGTTTAAATCACACCTTCTATAATAATTAGGGTTTTTTCTTTAGCATCTTATTCTGAATGTAGTCCCTAAGCTGTACCTTTATTTTGAACTTAAGCAGACCTTCAAAGATCAGAGGATTGTGTATTTGTTTAATTAAGACATACATGCTTTTATAATGTGGCTATCTCTTGGATACAATGTACTGAACGAAGAAAAATAGAACATGTCAAAAGAGGAAATTCTGATATCATTTATATTGACCTTTGAGTTGTGAAACCTACAAGATACGCGTACAATTACACACACACACACACACAGTCACCTGCCCCTACTTCCTATTTCTAATCACTTGTGTTACAACCTGACAGAATATGGAATACCATTTTATTGTCTGTTCTCCCTCACCCCCCATCACAACGGACCAACCCCAAATGCAAGCTCCACGGGCGCAGGGACCCGGAACTGCGCCGGGCACTACTGAGTGAGGTCCTCAATAAATGCAGGCAAAATAAAAGATACGCACAGGGCCGCTTCTGGTCCTGCATTCCCTCCGTTCCCCCAACTCCTCAGTCTGCCATCTGGTGCCAATTTGCTAATTTTCTCCTCAATGGCAGGGAAGACCGAGGGTGGGAGGTTACTTCTTGACAGTCCCAAGGCCTCTGAGAAAAGTGAAAATTGAAGTCCAGCCCACTCTGTGGCGGAGGGGACCGAGGGAAGCGCGGGTCCCGGCGCTGACTTCCGGTTCTAGCTGCCCCACTTCCGGCCTGGGCTGCTCGGGCAATTCATCCGCCGCAGCTGCCGTGAGCGTCCTGTGATTTAGTATCCGTAAAGCTCCTAGAGTAAGATGAGGCACGCGGTAAGTGTTCTGTTAGTGTCAGTTGTTAATCAAGGAAATCAGGGAGCAAGGAAGTAACAACGTGGACCCCTTGTTCAGATGCGCTTGGCCTCCCAGCCATCCAGCCGGCCCCTGCTGAGCAAATTGCCTGGTTAGAAAATTCAATCCCTGTGTTGTAAGGGAGACTTGAGAAAAACTCTCTGACGGCAGGAGTGGCCTTGTGCCTCCCAAGATTATTTCCTGAGTGCATTGTTTTGGATGTAATGAGGGCCCCATCTTTATTTAAACTGTGTACATCTCTGTGATTCTGCCAGTCCTGGCCATATGTGGGAGACTGACGGGTGAGGTCATCAGTTGTTTACCTACCTGGCTCGCCTCCTCTGGTGTAATCCTGTAGCCCTGGTGCCTAGTGCCTGCCACATGCTTAGTATTCAATAACTATTGAATGAATTAGTAAATAAATAACACATTCAATAAATAATACAGGTGTTAGTGTATATATGTATATGCATGTGTATATACACATATATGCATATACATATATGTGCATGCATATATGCATGTGTGTGTATATATACACACACATACACACACACAGGTGTGTGTGTAGATGACTAATATGTGTACTCCCTACATGCCACAAAGAATTATTCTAAAGCATAAATCCAAGAAAGTATCCAAAATTGATTGGAAAAACTGCAGATGTCTATACAATAAAAAAATATTTGCTCTTATTGTCAGGTGTGGTCAGAAAAAGATTATTAGAGGAGATTGTTAGGCCTTAAGCTGAACTTTGAAGGAAAGGTAAAGTTTGGCCAGGCACAGAAAAGCCTGCCTGGTGAAATAAACAGAAAAGGTCAGAATGTATACCTCAGGCAGTTCTTGATTTGCTGTTTTATAGAAAAAATAAAGACACCTTCCCTACCCCCCAACACACACTCTAGTAAAAATGCTGGGACCCTCTGCTTCTGAGTATGTGGGATAGGAAATCCAGGCCTTTGGGATCTGCCCAAACCTGGAGTTGGGGTGCTTAGACTGCTGGGCCATGCCCCTGGCTTGTAACTACCCACCAGCAGCCAAACCTGCCTGTCCGGAGCTTTGGGAGCCAGATTGTCTTTCGGGAAGTCTAAACAGGGTGTTACTATCCTTCCACCCTGACTTCCTTCAAGGAGGAAACCAGAGCTTCCCAAAATCTCAGACCCAAGGTTTATCTTTATAAAATCTAACATTACTTATGTTTAGTTCATCTGAAAGTAAAATGCATGCATTTTCATATGTGTGTATGTGTGTTTCAAGAGGGGCACATGGTTTCAAATAAGTTATCCTTATTGTTATCATTGAAATACTCCACATTTTAGAACCTATTATCAAAATTAATAATTTATTTTAATCAGCAGTGTTTTTTTTTTCCAATTTGGTAGTCCCAGAGCTGGTCTTTATGCTGGAAGGCAGCATCTCAGGCTGGCAGGAGAGATTTCTATCTCACTTTGACTCCATTAAAGTAAGCTTCTATAAACAGACATCAATTACAACCAGTTTTAAGGGTTTTAAAATGTAATCCAACAGTGCTGCTTAACTAAATGAATCCCAGGAAGTGATCTCCAGTGAATTAATAGAGCAGTGTGCAGACGACTCACTATGAGCTTGAGTTAATGACTGAAGAAGATCAAATTAATTACAAGTGTCTCCAAGGAGTTTGCGGGAAGAATTCTCCCTTATCAGTTAAAGTCTGTTTAACCCTTCATGTTCAAAGTCCATACATTTTCTAATTGCTAAGATACCAAGTGATAACAGGAAGAGAAAGGCTGGTCTGCCTTCTCCTTGGAAATGTAGGTTTTCGTATGTATCAAAGCATCTCATCCCACTGGGAAGGAAAAAAATCCCATGAAGACCCTGTGATTCACCAGGCCCTTTTCATGGATTGGAATCCAGCTGAGTTTCTGTTTGACCCATCAGCTGAGTTCCCTTGGCAAAGATCCACAGGAGATTTTAATGAAGTTTCTATGGTTAAAGTGTCCAAGAAAGATAATTTTAATTGGGGATGGAAGATACCCATGTGAACAGGATCAGATAAAAGTCTGCATTGACCAGGAAAAAGGGTTCAAGGCCATGATTAACTTCATTTTTCACCACAAAGATGTGGTTGTTTTTCAGCAAAGAGTTCCTGGATGGGCTGATTTCCCCAGGAATCACAGAGGGACAAACTGTGAGGCCCTGTTCATCTGCACTGTTCACCTGGCCTTCAGGAATCACCCTCAACCCAGCCCTGAGCTTTAGCCCCTCACATTTCCCTGTGTAGTAATGTTTTTTAACTGACACAGTGTAATTGTACATATTTATGGGGCACAATTTGACATTTTGCTACATATATATGTAATATAATAATCAAATCAGGTTAGTTAGCATACTCATCACCTCATGCATTTGTCACTTCTTTGTGGTGAGAACATTCAAAAGCCTCTTTTCTAGCTACTTTGTAATACACACTACCTTACTGTTAACCATCATCACCTAACTGTGCACTAGATCACCAGCGCTCACTTCTCCTCTGTAACGGTCACTTTGTACCAAGTGACCGACCTCTCCCCCTGTGTAGTGATTTCCAAATGAAGATTCTGTTTTATAAATAAGCTTCCTTGTATTTTATTGCTGTCATAACCAAGAATTATTTTTGGAGAGTGAAAAGGATTGTGTGCTTGCTTAAATAACATAATTGGACAGTAAAATGACAAAAGTATAGAAAACTAAAGAACAAGCAAATCGAAAATAAGAGGTGAATAGCAGAGAACACATACACGGACACACATAAAATTGTGTTGTAGAAAATACAAAAGGAATAGGGCTCCCAGATTCTCTGCTCTTCAAATATACAAGTGTTTTCTATAGTTTTCATATCCTTCGAGCACCCTCGTTTTCAATCTTTCATGGATTACTTCATTTATACATTCAATAAATGCTCATTGAGTGCCTCTTCTGAGCAAGGCATGTGCTGGGCCCTGGGGAGGCAGTGGGGAGCCCCGCATCTGTTGCCTGTCACTGCATATCCTATAAAGGGCTGAATTCTGACATAGAGAATCCCAGTAACATTCTATAATTTGCATGATTTGGAAAAGATATTCCTCTGTAAACTAATAGGCCTAACTGATAAGTACTAGCTGTTGATTTTTCATAATTTTTTTAAAATTTGTTTTTATTTTTTATTCTTTTAGAGACAAGGTCTCACTGTGTTGCCCAGGCTGGCCTTGAACTCCTGGACTCAAGTGAGCCTCCTGCCTCAGCCTCCCAAGTAGCTGGGATTACAGGCATGACACTGAGCCCAGCTAAAGATTTTAAAATTTAACTGAACATACACTATTAATTCTAACTAGCTAGTCTGCTGATATGCTAATTTCTCATGTCAGAGTTTGTCAGTATTAAATTTATTAACACTATGAGGTTTACCCTGCCCAAGCCCTTTGTCAGTCTTTAAATAAAGCGAGTGCCACACAGCTTGCTTGTGAGTAGAGTTTGAATAGAAGCGGTTACTGAGGTTGATCCTTAAGGTGCGTCCTGCAGCAATGCTGAGCTTCTTTTTAAAATACAGTAATTCCATAGAAGCATTAGTTCCTAGTGACTTTCAGAATTGCAGCCTCTGAGACAATATACCATGTTTTTATGTATCGTCTGCTTAGGGAGATGGGGCAACAGAGTGTGAAAGTCGTGGAGTCATGTGCCAAGATCGACTGTGATTTTGTTACTGCTGTAAAGTCCATCAAAGATAATGGAAAGTAGATAAAATAAAATCACATTGCCCGTTCTGCACCCACCCGAGCTGGAATTTCAGTGCCAGAACACTAATTGGTGCTGATTTTAGATCTGCCTGATGTTACCTTTATGAGTGTTCGTACTTGTGGGACAATCATACAAAACATGTCAGGGTCATGGCTTACACCGGTAAAGGGAGGGAAATACATAAAGTACTGAGGCGGAAGGTGCTTGATGATTATCAGTGGGTTTTTTTAAGCAGAGAGATAGAACTGTTGTTAAGTTGCTCAAGCAGAAGTGTCTATAGGGCACTCCAAATGGCAGTGTTTTAAAAGAGCTCCTTTGTCACTTTGTGTTCCTTGGAATAATAGGTAAGGGACAAAGAAACTAATGCATGGCCTAGCACAGTGAAGAATCGCCCTGCTCCAGTGTGACTCTCAAATGTCCTGCCAGACATTCATGCTCGTGGAAAAACCCTTTTATGATGATCTGAGCTAAGAACCTTAAATTCATTTTACATATACATCCAAGTAATGTTTTGTAAAGAGTTAATTGCATTTTCCAGGAATGCAGTTACCGTTGACATCAAGGGAGGGCTGAACTTTGTTTTGTTCAGATTTGCTACCATATACACCAAGAGTTTTCCCCACTTTAGGGAAGTCTCCAATTCACATGTCACTGGTGGTATTTAAATTACTAATCCCAGGCTCTTTGTCATTCTGATTAATAGCTATGATCTTCCCAGGGTTCTACCTACTGGTACAAAAATCAGACTACTTCACCATGTCTTTCAGTATAGCCATGCCCGAGCATTTACAGTTAGAAATACGTGGTATTTTATTATAAATTGGCTTCCTTTTATTTCTCCTTTGTGTTATAGTTGAGGGATTGTATTGATTTTTTAAGAAAGTAAGTGTGCAGGTAGGTTATACTGTTTCAATTCAGGCTAGTAAGGGAGTGTTACACAATAATGTGTTACCAAGAAATAACGTGGGTGTGCTGTGGGTGAGAACTGCTGGCCCAGGGCAAGAGAAGGAAGGGCTCAGGCTGGCACCGACACAGTGTTCATATTGCACAAGGGATGTCTCATTTCGGCATGATGTTCACCTTTCCTGGACAGTTCCTTCTAGTACAGGGATTAGGAAGAAGGCCTTGATTCTCTCAAGGTTCTCCCTAGAAATCTCCCCAGCCCTGAGACAGAGGCCCGTGGCAGATACAGATGGTCAGCTACCCTGGAGGCCTAGCTTGGCCTCAACAAGCTGGGTAGGCAACGGCAAGCTGTTCCCTGTAATTCACCACGCACCTTCTTGCCCTTTAAGTGGTTTCCCTTTTTTCTCCAGCCCCTTTTAACTCAGCCCATAGAACCTGCCTTCCCAGATTTTAGAGTTTGAGGCAGGACTTGGTTGCCTGGCAGGTCTTCTTCTTGGGAACCCCCTGCCACTGCCCTGAGCCTGTTGAAGCACAGCCTGCTCTAGCCCGTTCAGTTACTGGTGCAAACCAGGAGCTTGTGATGTGGCTCTTTTATGTATTGTTTGCATGGAAAAGTCTGGCACCAGAGGGCGAGAGTCATACAGTAAGAACCATACTGACTCTGTGTGTGTTACTGTCTTGAAGTCCATCAACGATAATGTAGACAAAATAGATTCACACCACCCCATTCTAGTCTTACCAAAACTGGAATTTCATTGCCAGGACCAAATCAAGATAAGCTCTCAATATTTTCCCAAAACAGGAAGAAGTTTTATCAGTAATGTAGTTAAAACAATAATCATTAAGAAAGGACCCATAACAGTATATAGGAGAGGATTTGGGACATTCCACTCTAGGTCTTGCTTATATCTCCCTGTCTTTCCGTTCACGGGAAGCAGGCTACTATTGCAGTTAAGGGAATGAGCAGACCTTCCTTCAAATTCCAGTGGGTGGGGACTGTGGAGAAGTCACTGGCCCAAGCCCAGGTGTCCTTTATGAATGGTATGTGATTAATACTGCCTCCCTTAATGGCCATTCTAAGGATGATGTGAGAAAGCAAACACCTACAGTGCGCCAGGTAGTATCGTAAGCACCTTGTAGAGACAAACTTATTTGATCTTTAAAACAATCTTATTTTACAGATGAGGAAACTGAGGCACACAGAGGTTAAAGGACTTGCCAAGGTCCCATAGGAAGTATGTGGTAGGATGGGACTTGAATCCAGGCAGTTTGACTTTGGAGATCATGCTTTTAACACATATGCTATATTGTCTCAAAAAATATATGCAGTAAATTATTGCTGTTGCTATTTTTATTCTCTTCCCTTCTGCTGTGGAATGGAGGGTAAGGGAAGACACACAAGCCTTTGCAGGTAACGAAGTATAAGTGGGGCTTTTACTGCCTGCACAGCCTAGACCTGAATCTTGTCATGGTAGTAAATCAGGCTATATTGCAACATTCATCCTCACTGGTCACTGTGAGACTTGGAGGGTCTCAGAATCCCCCAGTGCCACTCAAACTTTATTTTCCTGTCAATTTTCTTACATATCTCTAAAATGTAGAATAATAGAAAGACTCTTAGATTAGAGATTCAAAACACCAGCCTTCTGGTCCCAACTTGTTATGTAATTTCAGCTCAGCTAGTTAACTTCTCTGAGATTTGCTTTCTTCACCTGGCTTCACAAGGCTATTTTGTTTCAACGTTCTAAGACTCCTTCATCTTTGAGAATTTTAGGATTCTCTCTCAGAGTCCCAGCTCAGTTAGCTTACCACCACACACCCACAGAATACTCAGCGACCTCTTTTACAGCCAGGGGCCACTACTGCCCTGAGGCCAGCCGGGTAATGACTTAGATCAAGGGACTCCCAACTAACACCAGTGGGCTAAATCCAGCCCACCATCTGTTTTCATACATCCTCGAGCTAAAAATGGTTTTTACATTTTTAAATGATTGAAAAAAATCAAATGGAGAATAATCTTTCCTGAGACATTATAAGAAATTCAAATTTCAGTGTCCATACATAGTTTTATTGGAATCCAGCCTTGCTCATTCGTTTATGTATTGTCTTTGGCTGTTTTGAAGTGGAGTTAAGTCGTAGTAGCAACAGAGACCTATAATCTTATATGGCAAAGGAGGCTAAACTCTACTATGTGGGTGCTTTACAGAAATAGTTTGCCAACCCTGGATCTGAATGCATAGCGAAGCAAAATTTTCTAGGTTGGCTTTGTTTATTTTCTGTTTTTGTTTTTACAGAGGAAATCTAGGTACTGTCCTGTGTTCAATCGGTGAAACAAATTACCCTATGACCAGGGGACAGTCCCTCTAGTCAGGAAATTACAGAATGCCCAGTCCTGGCAGTATGCCAGTAAAAGAGGCTTTGCAGCTGTGTGAACCATAGGAAGCAGCAGATTATCACACCAGTGTGAGCTTTGCAAAACTCCCCTCTCGTGGCTAAGGAAACCTGCTCCGTGTGCCACAACTTTCCATCAGTAACATGCCTATATGCTCATTTTCAAACATTATCTCTGTCAGGAGGGATAATTTGCCGTAATACAGGGGTGAAACTTCCAGAAACAGCTCAACCAGTCATTTGATTTATTTTCTTTTTTTAACTAAAAAAGTCCTGGAAATGGAAATGTTTTCAACAGAACTAATTTGCTGTAGAAGAAAAACCTTGGACATTTGATTATTTCTGATCAAGTAGGAGGTTGGGTTCCCTGGGATCCACAAGGTTGTAAAGAGGATAAGGAACTGGCCTTTGTGAGTATGTGTGTGTATGTGTGGTTGCTAGGTCAAATTGTAAAAAAACTGGTACTTCTGAAAAATGTTTGAATGGTAGATTTGGAGACAAATTTAAATATTATGATGGCTACATAGGAGATTTGGGGGTAAGTCCAGAGATAACCCAGAGTTATAGGGAAGAAACTGTTCTGTGGTTTTTAAGAAAACACAGCACTTAGTAGTTGCTCAGATAGAGATGAGTCATAACTAACAAGTAGAAATTTATTAAGAACTAGTCAATTCATTATCCCCTCTGCCTCACTACTGCAGAGAGGTATAGAGTCCGGGCTAACCTTGCCTTCCATACCAATTTAGCTGCTGAAGTCTTCGCAGTTAGCTCATCCAACCTCCTCGGGGCTAGAGGGGCCCTAATGTCTTCCTTGCCCACCAACCGGAAGCCTCTGGAGACCAGCATTATATTAAATATTTTATTCCTCCATGAATCCAAGAACTGCTCTCAGGGCAAGAGCCATAATAGGGACCCAGTAAATAAATGTTTCCTGAACAAAATCAAACACCTAGTTAGCTCAACTTCAGGAGACAGGAAGAACTTTGTGTTGAGATTGGAGCTCTCTGAAAATAAATATGCTAAGTATTCTAGCACCAAATGTTCTTTAAACTTAAAATTCAAGATTGAGTATCTAAAACATTGGTTAAATTCATATCAACAAAAAATGAGTTGATTTGCTATGTTGTACTTTTGGATTCATAATTAGGTATATTTAGAAAGACCTATTTTAAGAAGAAGGGACAATCTTTAAATAAAGGTGATTTATTTAGTATATCTCTCCTTTCCCAGATTCTTCCCTTCTAAAACAAGTAGGAGAGGACTTAGCACTTGGATTATATTTATGGAACATTTATATTTACTTTAATTCTAGTTAAACAAAAAGCAGTAACAAAGTTAGAGCCATTGACCTCCTTCCAGAATTCCTTGATAACGAGAATGAAAAGACAACTTTAAGCAAATTACAAACTCTTTAGGGAATGAAAGAATGGGTGATGATGGGGGAAAGTACGGGGATATGATATTTTGCAGGATATTAACCAAGAAACTCTACAGTACTAACTCGGGCAGGTCAAAGGTAAGAAGAAGATAAAAAATAGTCTCAAATCTTTCTTAAAGAAGAATTCTAAATATCAAATTTTGATATTTCCTGCCCTCCAGAATATGGAACTTAGCTGTGCCCTTTTCCCCACCCCTATCCCCTAGGCTGGGCTAGACTTGGTGACTTTCTTTCAAAGAACAGAGTTTGGAAAGGGAAAAATACTTTACAATGAACAAACCTGACAGACACCTTAACCAAGTGGTGACAGCACCATCAGTAATGTCATGTGGATGTCCTGTGGATGCCGTGTACATTCTGATGGCATGTGATGAGAAAGACACGTAGCCTCTATGGTGTTCTTTCCACAAACCCTTAACTCTGTTGACTCAAGATGAAATCATCAGGTTAACCTAGATTGGGGAAATTCTATACCTGACCAGCATACCTGACCAGTATTCCTCAGAACTTTAAATTCATGAAAAACAAGGAAAGACTGAGAAACTGTTACAAGCCAGAGAAGGCTGGGGAGATGTGACAACTATATAACATGGCACCTTGGGTTTTATTCTGAAACACAAAGAGGGCATCAGTGGAAACCTGGTAAAGGCCAAACAAAGTCTAAAAAAAAAAAACAGAGTGTACACACAAAAAAAAACCTTTACGTTTTTAAAAGCCAAGTTCTAGTGTATCTGAAAGCTGTTGAATGTTGAATCTGTACTAAATACCTATTAATACACATAATAAAAAAGAGTGTCATCAGAGAAAGAGTAAGTTATACTAACTAGTTCTCTCTTGACTTTCCCAGTAGATTGCAATTTGTCAACTACTTTCTTAATGTAATTCTTTAATTGCTCAGAAAAGTTACCAAAGACTCCACTTTATGGAAGTCTGTGTTGGCAACAAAATTATGGTGACAAAGCAATGAAAAAACGTACATGACTAAAAATGATATAGTTAAAACACTTTTTGGAATAAACTGTAATGGGTAAAGAGAAAAATAATGAAAAAATATAAGCATAGCACCCATATGAATATGGCAACTTTGGATGCTTATTCCCAATAAATTTAATTTACTTAATGTAAACTAACAGCTGTATTCAAGAATTTGGTGATTTTTTTTCACTTCACTTCAAACTACTCACCCAAATATTTATTGTTGGCCACTAGCATTTAATTTGAACCAGCCGTATATAAAATTTTCTTTCAAAACATAGCTCGCAGCATTGTGCTTTGGGAGAAACTGTGTCTTTCAATTGGAAAAACAATAACTAAGATTTAAGAAACAGTACAATTTCAAGTAAACAAAGATAGATAGGAAGTTCTCTGGTTTTCAAATCTCCTAGCTAATAAATCAACATAATCAAAAAGAAAAGAAACACATATTACTGAGTCTCCAAGCACCAATGCTTTGATTGCAGCCCTGGAGGAGTGTGGAGTGTCTAGGATCTCAGAATCTTTGTTGTCGTTCAGTTGAGTGGGGACAGACCCAGGGAAAGGGAAAAGATAGGTGTGCTGGTTAACTTTCCCTTCAGAAACTTTCATGGCGGGGGGGGCGCCACCAAGGTGGTTGGAGAGAAATTCAACAGGGAAGCTGTTGGAAGCAGGCTGCCCCTTAGAGAATGGTGGGGGAACATGCATGAGGAACAGCTCCTCTAGATGCAAAAGGAACTCTGGGCAAAAGCAGAGAAAGTTATTTCAGAAAAGCTCCTGAGAAAGGAACCATGGGACACTTCAGCATTAGAGTGTGACCAGAAACTGGAAGTAAGTTCCTCTTGTAGATCTCGGCCCAGGAGACACCAACCAATGGCATTTAACCTTCTGCATGGTGTTGGGGTGAGGGAAGTGTGCTCACCCAGTTTTGCTCATTCTCCACAGCAGTCAGATGGAGTCCGTATGGTCCAGGTCTTAATAGTCTTCTACTCTGTCCTTCATGAAAAGAGCCTACACTCACTAATGAGCACTAAAGTGCTTTGCAGCTTATCGTATACAGAGACATGCAGTGAACAAAGGGTGTTCAGTGAAGTCTTATACTGGTTTGCAGATCTCCCTCATAGGTGTCACCAGATTGTGGGCAGGTGGTCCAGTCTGGACACCCACCTTATGCTTGTCCCATTCTATTGCAGGGGGCAGAAGCCTCATTACTGCCTTAAGGCCCTTCTTTCTGATCACTGATAGTCCTTTGATGGTTCACCTCAGGAAAGCCCCTATACCCAGTGGCCCTATGTTGGTGCCTTTCTTCACCCCAGTATGCGGGGGACCGTACAGGCAGGAACAATGGGATGTGTGCCTGTCACCAAATCCAGCATGTGGCTCAGCTGAGAAGCACTTTTGTGCACTGCATCCTGCATGTTGTCTTTCTCAGTCAAGGTATCACCGTCCACAGGTTGGAGAACCGAGATTCAAACATCCTTCTTCCTCATTACAAGCCACTTCCAGCCCCTACATTCTAGATTCTATCTCTGAAATAGCACCCAATTTCGCCTCCTGCTGTAGCCTTAATCCCGACTCTTGTCACTAAGTGGAATTAGGACAGCCCAACCTCCCAGCTGCTTGCTGTGGCTCTAGTCTCTCCAGACTGCCTGGCATGGCATACACAGCTCCTCAGTATGGGCTCCAGTCACTTTTTCCAATCACATGTCACACCCATCTGTGCCGCACATCCTATACTCCCAAGCCCAATGCAGATCCCCCTTGCCAACCTTCCCAGACGCCCTAAGTGGGCTTCTGCATAGAGGTTGCCATGACGCTCGCATAACTTTTGATTCAATCTTTACCTCTCTGAGCCTCAGTTTCCACATCTGTAAAATATAAGAAAAAATAACGTCTGTTTCATGGGATGGTTGTAGAAATGAAATGAAATCATGTATTGGTTTCCTAGGGCTATAACAAAGTATCACCAACTGGGTAGCTTAAAACAACAGAAATTCATTGTCTCATGGTTCTGGAAGCTTGGAGTCCAAAATCGCAGTGTCAGCAGGTTTGAAACCTGTTGGGGAATCCTCCCTTGCCTCCTCCTATCTTTTAGTGGTTTGCCAGCAATCTTTGGTGTGCCTTAACTTGTACATGCATCACTCCAGTGCTCCATCTTCATGTGGCTGTCTTTCTCTGTGTCTGTCTCTGTGTCCAAATTTTCCTGTTTATTAGGATACCAGTTCATATTGGGTAAGGACCCCATCATGACCTCATTTTAAAGTGATTATCCCTAAAAAGACACTCTTTCCAATTACGGTCACATTCTGAGTTACTGAAGGTCAGGATTTCAACATATCTTTTTGGGAGTACTTAATTCAACCCATGACAAATAATAAATACAAAGTTTGGGTGTGTACTAAGCCCATGTTCCCCACAGTGTATGCAGATGGCTTGCCTGCTCCACTCTGGAGCACAACCCTCGAGTCTGTAACAAGTGACCAACAGTGTGTGTTTAACCAAAGAAAGACCATCGGTGCGGCTTCCTTTCCCTTCCTCTCCCCCAGGCATTCCCCTCTGACCTCATAGGAACCCTAGAAGCTGAAACTATGCCACTAGATATAATACAAGCACAGATAAAGATTCAAATGGACCACATCTCTGGAACTTACTCTCCTTTCCATTGCTTGTGAAAATTGCTGAAGAGGCAATTACAGCTGCGTGTTGGTAATGAAATAATTATGACTACTTTCTGAAATGATGTATTTGATATATTCCTCATAGGTAATTTAAGGGGGCAGTGAAGTAGGAAAGGTGGGTTCTTTTACTGAAAGCTCACACAGCATAATGGAGGAAGAAAACTAAAGCAACCAAGATAATGCATAAGATAATGCAATCAAGAGAAAATAAATTAACATACCGGCTTTGGGATTTCACTAGACTCTCACAACTGAAGTACTGGGAAAGATCCATGAGTGAAGACATCTTCTACCTACAAAGTGATCATCAGATGCCATATTTTAGGTCCCTAAATTGTAGTGATCCTCACAAGTTGGCAGACACCAGTGAATTTCCAAACATTCATGATCTGGCTAGAATCCAGAGCATCCTGGTACAAAATCTCTTAGGGTGGCACTAAGGAACATTTGCAAGACAAATGCATATTTTAGAAGTTTTAGTATTTACTAATGGAAGATACCTGGGAAATAAACAAAGAATACAAGACTTATGAAAACAGGCTCACTCATAAATTATTACTGTTTTATGTTTAGGGTTTTTTTAATTTTGGTAAAATATATATAAAATTTACTATGTTTTGATTTTGTTTTTAATTAGCATATAATAATTGTACATACTTATGTCTCAATACATGTATATAGTGCATAATGACCAAATCAGGGTCATCACCTCGTACATTTATCATTTCTTTGTGGTGAGAACACTCAAAAGCCTCTCTTCTAGCTGTTTGGAAATACAATACAATACTGTTAACCATAGTTACCCTACTGTGCAACCAAAACTTATTCCTCCTATCTAACTGTAACTTTCGACCCACTGACCAATCTCTCCCTCTCACTCCTCTTCCCTTCCCTCTCCAGCCTCTAGTAACCACTGCTCTAATTTCTACTTCTGTGAGATCAATTTTTTTAGATTCCATGTATGAATGAGATCATGCAACTTTTTTTGTGCCTACCTTATTTCACTTAACATAATATCCTCCAGGTCCATCCATGTTGCCACAGTACAGAATTTCATTCTTTTTTTATGGTGGCATAGTATTCCATTGTGTATATGTTTCACATTTTCTTTATTCATTCATCAGTTGATGGACACTTAGGTTGATTTAACTATTGTGCATATCACTGCAATAAACATGGGAGTTCAGATATCTCTTCAACATACTAACTTCATATCTTTTGAATATACACCCAGCAGGGGATTGCTGAATCATATGGTAGTTCTATTTTTGATTTTTTTGAGGAACCTCCATGCTATTTTCTATAATGGCTATACTAATTTACATTCACACATTGTATAAGAGTTCCCCTTTCTCCACATCCATGCGAGTATTTATTTTTTTTTTTTTTTCTTTCTCACCCCATTCTAATTGGGGTGAGATGATATCTCACTGTCATTTTGATTTGCATTTCCCTGATGATTAGTGATATTGAGCATTTTTTCATATACCTCTTGGCCATTTGTATGTGTTCTTTTAAGACATCTATTTGGGTCTTTTGCCCATATTTTAATTGATTATTTGTTTTTATGCTATTGAGTTGTTTTAGTTGCTTATATTATATATTCTGGATTTTAAACCCATGTCAGAAGCATAGTTTGCAAATATTTTCTCCCATTCTGTGGATTATCTCTTCCCTCTGTTGATTATTTCCTTTGCTATGTGGAAGCTTTTTAATTTTATATAATCCCATCTATTTTTTGCTTTTATTGTCTATGTTTTTGAGATCTTATTTTAAAAATCCTTGCCCAGACCAATGTCATGAAGAATTGCCCCTATGTTTTTTTCTAGTAATTTTATCATTTCAGGTCTTACAGTTAAGTCTTTAATCCATTTTGAGTTGTTTTTTGTATATAGTGAGAGCTAGGTATCTAGTTTTTTTTTTTCTTCATGTGGATATCCAGTTTTCCCAGTACTATTTATTAAAGAGACTGTCCTTTCCCCAATGTGTTGTTGGTGCCTTTGTTGAAAATCAATTGGCTGTCAGTGCATGGATTTATTTTTGTGCTCTTTATTCCATCCCCTTGGTCTGTATGTCTATTTTTATGATAGTACCACACTATTTGGGTTACTATAATTCTGTCATGTATTTTGAAGTCTGGTAGTGTGACGCCTTCAGTTTTGTTCTTTTTGCTCAAAATTGCTTTAGCTATTCAAGGTCTTTTGTGGTTCCATATGAATTATAGGATTGTTTTTTCTGTTTTTGCAAAGAATGTTATTGGTATTTTCATAGAGATTGCAGTAAATCTGTAGATTGCTTTGGGTAGTAAGGACATTTTAACAATATTAATTCTTTCAATCCATGAGCACAGGATATCTTTCCATTCATCTGTGTCCTCTTAAATTTCTTTCATCAGTGTTTTATAGTCTTCATTGTAGAGATTTTTCACCTCCTTGGTTAAATTTATTCCTAGGTAACTTAATTTTTTGTAGCTATTGTAAAGGGAATTGCTTTCTTGATTTCTTTTTCAGATAGTTTGCTATTGCTGTATAGAATTGAAACTGATTTTTGTTGATTTTGTAAGCTGCAAATTTCCTAACTTCTTTTATTAGTTTTTACAGTTTTTTTGTGGATTCTTTAAAGTTTTCTGTATGTAAAATCATGTCGTCTGCAAATAGGGACAATTTGACTTCTTCCTTTCCTATTTGGATGCCCTTTATTTCTTTCTCTTGCTTAATTGCTAGCTATTTTTAAGTGTACATTTCAGTGACATTAAGTATATTCACATTGGTAAGCAACCATCACTGCTATCCATCCCCAGAACTTCTTCATCATCTCAAACTGAAACTTTTGTACTCATTAAACAAAAATTCCTTATTCACCCTGCACCCCAGCCCCTGACAACTAGCATTCTAATTTCTGTCTCTATGAATCCAATTACTTTAGATACGTCATACAAATGGAACCATACAGTGGTTGTCCTTTTGTGACTGGCTTATTTCATTTAGCATAATGTCTTCAAGTTTCATTCATGTTGGAGTATATGTCCAAATTTCCTTTTTAAAGGTAAATTATATTCCATTGTATGTACATAGCATTTTTCAATCCATGCATCTGTCAATGAACTCGGGTTGTTTACACCTTTTGGCTATTGAGCAAATCATGACTTTTAAAGCTTACTTTAATTCAACTCATTCCCAAGACCCACAGATTTTGTCCAGTGAACATGGTAAAGGAACACTGCTTCTGGGTTACTCAGCCAAAAGACACTTAATTCCTTTTCTTTCCTAACTTTAAAAAAAAAGCACATAAGCCCTCTCAAAATGTGAGATATGCATTATTATTGTGATTATTGCAGATGAGGATACAAAAACTTAGACCATTTAAGTGACTTGCACATCTAGTAAGTGACTAAACCAGGATGCCAGTTCCATCTGTCTGCCTCCAAGTCTGAGCCTTTCCCCTACACCACAACCCAAGTCCTACATGTATTAATGTTATCAAGATTCTACAGTCCCAAGAAGGCAGAAAATTCCTTTGCAAAAGAGACTTGGTAGTAAGATAAATTTTTCCAATGTGCACATGATTAAGATGGATCCTTAGTATGAATGTTGGAGATCTGGTTGATTCTACTTAACATGGCCCAGGTTGGGCTGGTGCAACTCTGTATATAAAAATGCATGTTTGTGGCCTGAAGTGTTCACAGCAGGGAGCAAATTTACAAAGAAGGGGTACAGGAAACTTCTGGGAGCTCTGGCTTTCTGTGGGTTTTGCAGCTGTGGTGATAGCTGTTCACAAGATAAAGGGATCTGGTGGGGTCTGAAAAGGCTACCATGCTTTACCAGTATTTTCTCCAGTGAATGTGCTGGAGGAAATTTCTCCCAACCGGTTATTATGACTACTTTAATGTACATATGACCAGCTATCTGGAAAACAGTTCAAATTTTGAATAGTTCATAAATACACTGACAGATTTGGTGACAGCACGTTGTAGCACTGAACATTTAATTTGATCTTTGTTCTTTAAAATAGTGATACTGCCTTTGGAGTGGGAATAAAATATTATATCCTTTGAAGAAATACCCATCTCTTTTCTGTGTGCTAGCTTTCCAATATTCTCTCTTTGGTATTTTAATGTGTTTATAACTAAAATTGTAGCAGGTTTGGGTTTCTCTATGCCACTCCAGAAGTAAGAAATGGCTTTTCTTCCTAAGTTAAAATCAGTCAAGGTTGTTGAGAATATGATATTAATCATTTCAGGGACTGTCTTCTCCTTCTCTGACCATATAAGATCCCCAGGTGTATGTAGCCCCCAACATAGAAGATGGCTTGGGTGGGTCTAAGCATCTGTTGCTTCTCACTGGCCTGTGGGGTCCTGAAAAGGCTGGAGGCTCCACTCCCTCTGTGCCCCGCTCAGCCATGGGGCTCTCCTTGCAGCCCTCAGGGCCACAGTGTGCTTCCTTCACAGGGGAGAACATCTCATCTCACAGATAAGGAAACCGAGGCGGCTCTAGTGGCTTGCCTTGGTCCTACAGAAAGGGCCAATGCCTGAATTTCACTTCCAGGTCTTCAGATCCCAAATCAAAATTTTTTTCTAATGTGTCACAGCTGTATTTGTTGGATTTTCCCTCCTGCGAGGATCATAACTCATCTTCTACCTGCTGTAATGTACCCCTGCACTACAGATATTTTCCACTGAAAACTCTCATGCCATGATTGGTTATGTGTATGATGCAGAGACAGGATATTTTTCAAGGCCACCCCACCTATTGTCACAGTATTCTGGCCTACAGATCCACTAGCAAAAAGGCCCTTTGAATGTGTGGTTTGTTTCCATAGCCAGTAGCAAAGGTTCAGGAATTCCTACTTGGGAATATAGGCAGAGTTGCCAGCTTACTTCAAAAAATGCTATTTGTGCAAAACCTAATTGCTACTCAGTGTTTCTAAAACTTGGATGTCAAAGGTATAGATTGTAACATTTTTTAAAAACTAAAACACTCCCCTGTTAAGGAACTAAAACCTTGTTTTTTAAATCATGAGAGTTAGATTTTGGAAAAAAATATGTATCCCAATAAGCCATAGAGGAAAGATATCTGAATTTATGTGATGCCCTAATAGGACTGGCCCTTGGTGCCTACATGAGATGCTAAAGTTTCTCAGTATCTTCCCGAGCAATTCCGTGATCTCCCATCTGTCAGCTCCCCTGCGTCCTTCCCACTCTTATCCTCATATCCACACCTGTTTTCAGGAATGCATGCCATCTCAGAATTTATTCCCTGAAAGGAGGAAGCCTGGGGCACACCTTGATTCTCTATAAATGTTGATTGATGGAGACAATTAGTGAATGAATGGGTGAAGATGAGTCTGTGAGTTTCTCCTCCCACCAGCATTTGTACCTGAAGTCTCATCTCTACTGCTTGACCATGTAATTTTTCTTTTATTAAAGGAGTTTCAAAAAGGCCAGGCATGGTGGCTCATAACTATAATCCCAGCACTTTGTGAGGCCAAGACTGGAGGATTACTTGAGACCAGGAGTTCAAGATCGGCCTGGGCAACATAGCAAGACACCATCTCTACAAAAAACAAGCAACAAACAAAAAAAGAATTAGCTGGGCATGGTGGTACATGCCTGTAGTCCCAGCTACTTGGGAGGCTGAGGTGGGAAGATAGCTTTAGCCCAGGAGTACAAAGTTACAGTGAGCTATGGCCACTGCATTCCGGCAGCCTCAGTGACAGAGGGAGACTCCATCTCTGGGAAAAAAAAAAAAGCAGGGGGGACTTTAACACCCAGAGGGCTGGTGAGAGAGTTACCTGGGAAGTGGGAAGTGAGTAGGAAAACTCTGAAATCATGGTTTATACAGGCACACATCTATCCTGCTTAGCTACAAGATAGGCCTCAGGACTACATTACATAAAGTCAAAGACTCTAGAGCTATTGCCCAGGCCAAGGATTACAAAAGTATTTCTGTAGCAGCATGGCTAGGGTACATATGGTTTATAAGGAGAAAACATCCTAGCTCAGCAGAGAATCCAAAATAATTTAATTACTTAACTACTTACAGTCTTGTTATAACATTATTTCCTAATGTCAATTGTTTTAGTACCACAGCATGGTTTAGCCTTACTGCCAAATTAAGGGGCAGAACCAACAAGACCATGTAAAACACTAGTGATATTCTAACACCAGTGGTCCATTCCGTAAGGTGGTGTGTCCTTCCAGGTGTACTCAACCATCTGTCAAACACAGTCTTCTACCCCGTCCTTGAACATGCCTGGCGATGGGGAGTTCGTTTTGGACAGGTGGTATTGTTAGAAAGTTCTCCTTTACATCACTCTGAAGCCTGTTTCCCTGAAACTTTCGCTGACCGGCTCTGTCTCATGGGCCGACATCAGCATTTTCCAAAGTGTGTCTTAAGGGTGCTAATTAGTTTCATGGGATTTTAAGAGGTACTTTTTTAAAGGGAGAGGAAGTTTGTGGTCAAATAAGAATAAAATTCCTAACTTAAAAGATGTCAAGTAGGTCTGCTTCCCCAAGAACTTGTCAGCACCTGTAGCAAGCTAATGGAAGCCGTGAATCTCTATGAGAAACGAGCACAAAGGTGCTCGTGCCCACAGCATCACTTTTTCCTACACAGCAGCTCTCAAGATTAGTAGCTCGACAAGCAGTGTTTGCAAATAGTTATCTAAATAAACATAAAATAAACCTGCTTTTCCTTTCCCATACAAGCTCATCAGATATCTGAAGAAAATTATAAAGAAGATAAGTTCTAAATCCAGGTAAATATCATAGTTCTTTAAAAGACTGTGCCTGTGATATGGCTTTTAGACCTCAGTGGCCTAGTTCTCTCACCTAGACTCTTTTTCCGGTATGTTACACCTCCTCTAATGCACGACGTGTTTAAGCTAAAGCCCAGATCTGTAGTTGCTTCTGCTGTGCTACTCATCCTCTCTGAGCCTTAATTTTCTCATCTAAAAAATGGGGTACGTCGTAGTCTACCAACCTCACTAAGTTGTTTTGAAAATTAAATATGTTCATGTATGTAGAATACTGTATGTTAGCCGGGTGCCGTTTTTCTATCTTCTCTTCTCCTTAGGGCCTATTTCCTCTTAAATGTATTTGGTCTTGCTTTTCACATTCAGATTCCAGAAGACACATGCAGAGAAAAACCTTGGGTCAAACATCTAATGATCTAAGTTTAACCTGTTCATGGTCATTCTTTAGTTCCCAAGAGCTTTGCTGCTCCAAGATCACCTGGGAGCTGGTTAGAAGCTCAGACTCAAGCCCAGATCTACTGAATCAGAGCCTGCATTCCCTCAGGAACTCCAGGCAATTCACGGGCACATGAATTGAGAAGTGCCAGCCGAGAGGGTGCATACAGCACCCAGTCCAGGGCTCTGCATACAGCAGGGCTCAGTGGGGCTTTCAAGCATCAATGTTCATTGATTGAACCTATGTAAAACCTTTCAGTAGGGGGATTGCTGATTGGGAAATTCTAGAGTCAAAAGCATGCAAAGAGCAGATAGGAAGGGGATTGCCTCATAGCAATTACCACAATTTGCCTAAAAATGGATGAAAGAGTAGATACATTTTAAACACTAAAAATAATTAAAGACCCAGCTTTTGAATTATCTTCTTAATGGTTTTTTAATTATTTAATCTTCTTTCAATTATAATCAAAGCTTTAAATTGTGGGAGATAATGTTCACAGTCCAGTGGGCTATTTATCCTCAGAGGCGGTAAGATGTAGTGTCAAGACCATCATCTTTGCATTAAGACAGTCCTGAGTTCAAAGCTGAGTTCGAGGCTGTCATCCAGCCTCTTACCAGCTGTGTGACACTGGGAAAATTACCACACCTCTCTGAGCTTCAGGTTTCTCGTCTGTAATGGGGGTATGATAATGCCTATCTCACAGGACAAAGAAGGATAAACTAATGTACATATAGAGCTTCTAGCACAGTGACTCACAAGTAGCAGGCTTTCCACAAACATTGATTCCTTCCTTCTCCACCACATACCAACTTTATTTTCATGAAAACCTTGATGGAGGGAAAAATTGAAATGCTTTTTAGAAGTATAACCACCTGGGTCATTGATTTGCAAGCCCATCATTGATGCACTGATCATAAACTGTCTGTCCTACGATGCCCACAGTCGTCGTTGTGAGCAAAGGGACAAGTTTTCAGCCCATTCTCCAGTTATGGTTAATAGTGACCATTGACATGATAAAAAAAAACAATTGAATGAGCATATCATGTGAATGATGACAACACCAGAGACTTTATTGAATCATAATATCTGGCACAGAGAAGATACTCAGTGTTGGTCAGTGAAACTGGTAGTTAATATACAGCCTTTGACCACTTCTAGTCCAAGCCCCCATCCAATCTGGGCATCTTTCCGTACCAGGAACTCACCCAGTCTCTGCCTCTACAGCCCCAGCACTTAAGTGCTCAATGATTTTCAAGATGGCACATTCTATCCTTAAAATAAAAAAATTAAGCCTTTATTCTATTTTAAGCCCAAAATAAAAGCCTACCTTTCTCCATCTTCCAAACATTGTTCCTGATCTTGACCTGTACTAGAGCTACACTGCCTAAATATAGTACCTGTTCTTCAGGAGAACATCTGGAAATACGTCGAAGCAGCACTCAGGCCTCTTTTCTGCTCATTATTTCTTCCATGATCCCTTCCTCCCCAGCTCCTCCCTCCAGCTGCCTCTGGAAGGCAGCTCTGCCTGGCCACCGGTCCTCCTACCCAGCATTACCCGACACAGGCCTTGTTTGCATGGGGCCACTCCAGCCCCAGCACCAGAAACTAGACTGCAAGGCCCAGAAGGGCTGCTGTACCCTTGCTTTGAAGTTCATTCCAGCCATTAAACCACCCACCACACAGCCATTTTATTGCCAAGCAGTCAAATTGTTGGGTTGTAATCAACTAACATCTTTTGTTTGTGTTATATACACTGCTATTAAGCCAAGTTTTCCTGGCCTTTTATTTGTACAGTTTTGTTTTGTTTTATTTTACCTAAAAGCAGGACTTCACATTTTTTCCACTGTTGCTCACATTAAAAATTGTGAAGGTCTTTTAACATTTTGATTCAATCATGAAAAATATTAGCTATCATCTTTCACTGGGATGTCCTGACTGTTAGCAATTCTAGTGTGGCTGTTGATCATTCCACATCAAAATGATCTTTTAAAAGAAAATGTATACAGTCAGGTTTTAACAGTTTTCTCCAATAATCTGGATTTATAGTTCAAAACAGTTGGCCTTGGTTTTGATAGTCCATTAGAACAAATACCCTAGCCTCATGGTATAAAACATAGGTCATTTACAGTCAGAGATGTTACATTTCCATTATCATTTGTAGTTTGGGGCAATCCTCCTGGGGCTTATTATGTCATCTCTGGACTGTGTTCCTCCTCACATTGCTGTCAGTAGCGTGAGCAGCGCCACTGTTAAGCCGTCTTGGCTTAACAGTATGGACTCGGGCCTTCGTATTCATCACCAAGAAGTCCCAGTGACACTTACAAAGAATAGGCATAAGATTCAGAATGACAAAATGGAAAACCATTTCTTTTTATGAGGAATTATAAAATAAAGCACCATCCAAAGTTAGAAAAAAATACAACTTAAGGAAAAGTATATATTTTAATGTAACATTTTAGCAAATTTATTTCAGCTCCTTTTTGCATACACAGGTTTTGAGTTTTTAAAATCCATTTCATATTTTGGGTTGGTCAACTTTCTCTTTCATGTTAGTCTGTCTCCTGAATTGCTCTTCACGTCTGTTCCCAGGGACCCCATCCGTACCCATCCCATTTCAGAATCCAAATCTCACTCCCAGGATTCTTGCTGCTGTGGTCTGCCTCTCCCTTTCCTCTTTCACCTCGAGTTGCTCCCTGGGGCGGAGTTAAAAGCTTCAGGTTGCCTGGGCAAGTGTCCGCACCAAGCCACTCCGCATAGAGAATTTGTTCTCTGAGCTTTTTGTTCTTGTACTCCAGATTCTAAACATGGCTGTGCCGTATTCCTTTCAATCAAGTTCTTCAAGCTGAACCTGGTGAATGGCTTCGCAAGTGCCATTTTCAAGGACCAAAAATACTGTGCTAGAAAATCAATAGATGCTATATTCAAATCTAATGATCATTTCTGGGTAAATTGAAATTAGCCTAGCATCTCACTGAAGGATTTGTTTGTTGTCATCTTTACTTTTTCCTCCTTAAGAAGGAGATCATGTGTTCATCTTGTTGATTCAGCTGTGTCCTTTCTTTGCAACCTCCTGAGATACTCAGGACTTTCTGTGGTGACTACTCTCCTTTAGGGAGTGCAGGCCTGTGATTGTGAAACAGAAATAAAGCAAAACACACTGGTTCATATAGGACTTCATTCACACCATACAGTTGCTAACCAATAGCAATGAGATGGGCTAATGAAAATTACAAGTACTTATAGAAAAATTGGACAACTGGTTCAAAGAATGCCACTCCTATAAAGAAAACTCTAGAGTTATCAATCCACTTTGGTCCAGGTCTTTGTACTAATAATATTTAGAGGAAAAGAGGACAGAGAAGAAAACAGTGCAGGGTTACAAAATAAGGAACTGATCATCATTGCTTAAGGTTTAGACTTTGAGCTGTTATCTGGCTATGGATACAAATCTGTGATTTTTGAATTACCTCTTTTAGCTGATAACTTACAGCATTTGGCAGTTATATGCTTAGAAAGTCACAAATTAATTCCCGTCTAACTAATCATCACTCTCTTTCACTTTAGAATAATTAAACATGAGCTAATTAAATGAGTCTTTTGGAGGTGAAATTATTTGATCGTTTTAACCTACATTTGACCTGCTGTGGATGGCATAGTAGACACCCAGTGAAATCAATGCTTTATTTTAGGTTTTGCATTATGTTACTGTGACCTGCTGTAATTATAACAGGAAAATTTTTTCTTTATTTACAACATATAATTTCAGAATGCTTCCAGATATTACATCTTATTTTGTTTTCCTCTTTATGAGATGCAAAGATATTGCCACCATCCAATTATATTGGATCACAAGCTTTACACCTGCTATGATTTAATTACATTTTTGTTCATTCAAACGTTCATACCTCGTGTGTGTTTTCAAATCATTCTCACTCTGGTGGCAATTTCCCGGTGTGGCTGTGGGAGAAAATGGCCTTTGAAATGGTGCTTTCTCTGTAGTGCTTGAGAAAAGAAGGCAGCACATGAAGAAGAACCTCAGAAGATGAGGGCCAGGCTTGAAGCACGGTTTCATTAATACTGGATGGCAGAAAAGGAGCCAAGTCCCAGATAATGAGGAAGGAGTTGCAATTTTTTTTAAAGCTATCTGGTGACAGGGAAAACAAAAATGACATTCAGCTGACGAATGAGCGGAGTTTGACCTAGCCTTTTGACCCTTGACAATCAATCTTACCTGCTACTTCATAAAGAATTATAGCTCTGCCACTCACATTTGACTCTGTATTTTTACTATTCCCTTTACCTTTTTTTTTTTTTTTTTGAATACATGGTCCAAGAAGATAAATGTTTATGTTGGATATAGCGGAGAGGAGGAAATATGGGATGCTCAGAAAGGGGGAAAAAAACTGAGAGAGGAGAGAGCAACAACAAGACCAACGGCCATAAAATGGTTTATACATGCAATTCAGAATTGTCAGGGATATTTTTTATGTGGCTGACCAAAATAGCAACTGGAAATAACTGATGACCCTACACACCTTCCGCCGGGTGCCGGGCTAGATGTGAAACCTGGAAGAGCGGGGCTGAGTTCAGAGCCCAGCTTCCCGCCTGCCTCTCCGCTCCCCACCTTTACCCGCCCAAAAATGCATCCAATGAATTTTGATGAATCCATTCCCTGTCCACGGGCTCTGATTATGGTGTGCATTGTGAAGGGTTTCGGTGCCATCATTACAGGAAAGAAAGGGCAGGGGGTCCAGGCCACCGAGCTGTTTTCATTATCTGTCCAGGCACCAATGCAAGCACTAAACAGTCTGTGCTCGGTCCACCTTTGTGTCCGCGAGGAGAGCGTAAATCAACGGGGGTGAAAAGTGGCTCATTGGGGAGAGAGAGGAAACACCTTAGGAATAAGAGATAAGGTCCTCCTTGGCATTCGGGACGCTTTGTTTTTATATATAATTTGGCGCGGTTCGTCGTCTCAGGACACTAAAACGGAGGCTAGTCAGCAAGAGCAACTTTATGGAGCTCGCCCGGTGCATAAGCTGACCGTGGGGAGTTTTTCTTGCCTTTATAGAGTCAAGATTCTTTTTCATGACTGTGCTGGAGACTTCAGCAAAAACTCCATCTCATAGAAGTGGAATGCGATTTTTGACCGTTTAATCCATCCCGGATCCCTGGGAATGTAAAGCTGTTTTCCTCATCTATCTTGAAGTAAGAGAATCAAGTCGGGGGCGGGGAGGGGGACCAGAGGGATAGCTGGAGGCCTGAGGTGGCTCAAAAACAAAAACAGACACCGAGGGCTGTAGCAAATGAGCCCTCTCTGGAGCACGTCTGCTAACCCTGAATCGGGTGCTCTGGCCGCCCACGTCCTACAGAGAAAGCATCCAGGCAAATAAAAAGAACCTGGTGACTGTGTGAGAAGCCACCACTCTACCTCTGACACCTGTCTGGGTGAGCAGGGGTGAAGCTGTGCGGTCGCCCGCTTCACAGACCGAGCTGCGCTGGTGGCGTCCGTGCGGCCACCGCCGGGCCGGGGCCTCTCCGGGCCGGTCAGCTGGCTCCCGGGCGTGGAATTCACGCCTTCCAGAATCACATGGCTGACAGGCTGTTTATGAGGCGTTTCCGGGCTCTGTGTTCGCAAAGGATCTCGCCTCAAAATAGGGCGAGCTCGTTAGCGGAGGAAGTGAGGTCAGTGTGCTTCTGACAATCCTAACAAGGTGACAGGATTTATGAAGCGCCGCGGCGGAAAGATGTAGTTATCTGCAGTCTATTCACATAATAAGGCCACTTGGGGCCCGTCGTTCCTCCCCTTGAATCTGTTTTCCTTTCTTCATTCCTTTTTGTTGCCCGGCTCTTCTTTCGGCTTCCCTCTCGGATCCGCGCAGAGCCCTGTGGCAGCCGAGGCAGCCGGGCCCTCTGTCGCCGGCGGCCGGTGCCCGCGCCGGGGTTTTATTCCAGTCAATGGTGACATCTCTTTTTCCACAACTCTGTGAGGTGGGGTGAATTGTTTTGCCCCTGGGGAGACTGAGAGGTGCGGAGCCATCACGGAGAGTAATCAGGGAAGACCTGACGGGCCCGCACAGCTTGATCCTCGCAGGAGCGGAGCAAAGGGTTTAGACGGCGAAAGGGAAGAAGGGGAATGGCAGGTTAAACCGGTTTTGGTATTAAAGTTAAGAGACACTTTGCTCGTAGTATTTGTTAGTTGTAAAAACTAGTAAGAGACTAAGTCGATTAGTCACAGGAAATAAAATAGTGCCTGTATTTAAACTATGGGGATCAGGTCTAGTGAGATCATTTCCCTGTGGGAGAAACGTCCCTTCAGAAACCCACAGCCACAATGGAGGCAGCTGCCTCAGTTTTCACTCTGACTCAGTATTTCCTGTCAACTGGACTTATTAAAAGTAGGTTTTCCCAGCTAAATTGTTAATAAGATGCATTCACTGTGTATGATTTTTCCTAGTAATAGTACCTCACAATTCACTGGGGGAAAAGGAAAAATAGTTACCTCAGATAAGCAGAACAAGAACAAAAACACAGTATTGCCTCTATCTAGACCCAAAGAGCTATGAAGTAGCAAGTGGTCCAAACTGTGTCTGAGTGCAGAACAAATCTGATAAATCTGATTTAAAAAAAAAAAAAAAAAAAAAACGCCTATCTTACCTTTGACTCTTATGGACTAAAAATGTTGTTGAGCGAGTCATTGTACCATTCGGGTCCACCAAACGCACCCTGATTCATTCCGCAGCTCTAGAAAGAGACAGGCGGTCTTGGTTAAGCCAGATCACCAAGAAATTCCAGGACCTATACCCTCCCAACACCAGTGACTGATATTTATCCAGCCTGGTGGGCATGTGACGGCTGGGCCATTTGACCTCCTCCCATAAGGCTGACTTGTATTTGACCCCAAAAAAGACCTCTTATAGGATGCTTGCTGGACTGAGCCCATCACATGAGAACATTTCAGAGTCAGGCCTGTGACACTTAGCATTGAGATCAGGGATGGGTCTGGGAAGAACGGCCCTTCAGTCTGGCTGGTGAAACAGGATATTCCATAACACTTCACGGTTCTGGGGAACAGATTGTGAAAGGATTCTCATTTGTTGGTCGTGCTATGAACTACTCTAGGGTCCAAAGATTACGTTTATAAGTTTGCATTCTAAACAATCTAAGCAAGATTGTTTAAAATGCTTTTTTTTTCCCCAAGATACTTAGTCCAAATTGTCTTTTGTACATTCTAGGACAGTGTACGATTATCAGATTCCTGAATTGGAAACTTAAGTGCATGTGTGAATGAGTTCTGTAAGCAACACAGGAAAATTAGCCTCACTGCTTTCTTGGGACCAATGGGAGAATCGTGAGGGTGCAATAAAAAGTTGGATACAGGGAAGAAAAGTGCCAGCCCAAGCCTAATATTTAGATAAAGTAGTCTCCTATGTTTTGTGTCTCAGTAAGTATCAGGAAGGCCTTACTTAACATGACCTCTACAGCCTTTATTCCAAATTGTCTAAAATTCATCCATTATAAATTTCTTTCTATATGTTGTTAAATATATTCTTTCAAAACATAAGCAACTTGAGAGAATTAACCCAGTTTCATTCCATATCAACAGTATGTACCAGATACTAGGCTAGACCTGAGGATATAAAGAGGGATCCTTGTCCCTGCTTCTATAGAGCTCATTTCACTGTTATCAGCCCTTCACACTTTAGTGAAAATTAACAAGGAGCTAGTAGTGCTGTTATCAGTCCTTCACACCCTAATGGGAGTTAATTTATCACATAAATGTCTTCTATAATAGCTTAATTAGAACAAAGTGACATCATAGATTTAAGGAAATTGAAACTTGGAGATATTAAGCATGTAACGTTCTATTTGTAATTTCAGAGTGCAACCCAGTTCTGTCACATAAATTCCTGCTGTGCATTTTCTGAATTTCTATCTTTTGTAGGAACACAGAAAAATGGAAGAGTTATTTGATGCTCATTAATTATGAGAACTCTAAAATTAATCATTTTTCCTCTATTTTTCCTACCAAACACATTTTAAATCTTAATTTTTGCCTCCCTTACTAGTACTCTTGAAAGTAAGATACCATGTCTCAGTCATAATTGCATCCCTAATACACGTTTTCCATGCATGGTATTTAAATAAGCTATTGTCCTCTCTCCTCTTTCCCTCCCCAAATCCAATCTGTTCTCCACATTGCAACCAGAGTGATTTTCTCTAAATGTAAATTTTAGCATGTTGCATCCCTGTAGCTCTTGGGATAAAATCCCAAATCCCTAAACATAGCCTCATGGCCTCCTTCTCCAGTGACCCTGACCCCCTCCTGCTGCAGAGTCTATATGGGAGTTGTCCCCTCTGCTTGGAACCTCCTTCTTCCCCACCTAAATGGCACAGACTCATCCTTAGGAAGGCTCACCCTCCTGCCTGTACCTCCCCAGAGGGGACAAAATGTAATTTTGTGTTCGTATATGCCATTCTTGGGCTAACGTGTTTTTCCCTCTTGAGTCTTAGCTCTGTGACAACAGGTTTTGTGCCTGGTTTTGTTTACCACTGTTTCCCCAGTGCCTGGCCCATGTCTAGCAATGAGTGTATGAATGAACAAATGCATGAATGAATGAATGAGTTTAACTGCTTAATAAAAGCTCAGTGCATTTATTTATTCGAGGGCACAAGAATATTTAACACTAACATGCTTTGAAGCCCTAAGGTATCAGAACAATATGTACAGCCTAGAGAACTTTCCGATTCTAAAATAATTTTGTAAGCCTAGGTCTGTTTATGCCTGAGAAAGAAAAGAGTTAAGTTCAACAGTAATTAAGAAAAGTTAATGATTAGAGTAAAACCTCTAATAAAGAAACCTGCTTAAATTATATTCTTTAGTGTTTGTGCTTAATTATTTTAATAGGGGTTTTGGGTTTTTACAGACACACACACAAAAATTCACATATGCACATGCACATTCTTTTCCTGGACTGAATTCAGCATGGCTGTAGAAATCTGGGACTTTTCACCATAATGCCATAACCATCACTAGTTTCCTGTTGGCATTTACCTTCACTATGAGACAAAAATCACTTGAAACTCACATTTAACAAGTGATAACATGGGCCACATTATTATAATATTATAATATTAAGTATTGATTATAATATTAATTGATATAAGAAAAAACGGTATAGTGTATCGTTTTACCTCAGACCAATCTCTTATGTGACCATTACTAGAATCAAAAAGTAGGGAGACCAAAAGTCTGTGGCTTTAACATATATAATCAAGGCCTGAATTAATTTGCAAGACCACTGTGACAAACACTTCTCTGCTCTTAAAGGCTTTAAGTCCAGTCTTAAAGTATGTGTCCTGACACATAATTTCTGCCATCTGTGAAATGTCCCTGCCAGTATGGGGCAGAATTCAGTGTAGTCAAATTAAGCTACCCTCACCTGCTTTCAGAGTTGTGGCCTGGCAGATGCTTGCAGTTTTATTTTTCATTGCTTACTTCACATAGTTTTTTTCATCTGTTTGAATAACCAGACAAATTTACCCGTTGACCCTTTTGGCTACTGCTGTGTATTTCATCTATCTTGTAAAGATCTGTTTGGGCCCACTTAAAGAGAGAGCCGAAATAATTAATAAATCCTATTCCCTGAATTGTGCACATAACATTTGATACTGCTGAAAGACACTGAAATAAACAAAACAGAAACAGCTAGAAGTGTGTCAATTTCACAGTGGGGGCAGGGCGGGGGGGCTGAAAACAACCCTCCCTGCCCAGCAGAAAGCTATGACTGAATCAGTAATGAGGGGTTCGAGTTGTTTAAAGTTTGGTATAAGCTTCATTCATAATTGAATGCTGAAATCTAAATATGGTGAGAATTAAATGCACTGAATTTAAGACACATGTGCTTAAAAACTAAACAGCGCTCAGTGAGTCCCCGTCTTGCCTGCATTTGTGCTGTTTCTGCACGTACTTCTTCATTCAACTCCAAAAGGGCCTTTGCTGATGTCAAGGTCCCTCAGGCAGGAAAGACTCCAGAGAATTCTCCGCGAGGGGAAAAGTGAAGAGCCACAACTTGATTAACTTAGCACACGGGCATTTGCCTCTAGGCAGCTTCCTTCCAGCCATGCCTTTTGCTGCCAGACAGCCACTGTTCTTTCATGCCCCGAGCCAGGAGGAGGCAGAGGCTCCTTGCCAGCACCCAGCCTGCCTGTTCCGCTGTCCCAGCGAGGCCGCCTGCCTTCTGCCTGGAGAGGCACAGAACATCTCTCCCTCCCAAAGGCAAGCCAGCCTCGGAAGGACTTGCGACCCGTTGTATTTTCCAAAACCGATCACCCTCAGTCACTAACGACATCCTGAAATCCAAGCAGAGAAAACTGTGTCCTTCATGAAGACATTACAAGAAGAAGATGAATAATTGTGATTTTCATAAAAGTTTAAAACTTCTATGTGAGTCAACCAGAAGTGAAATGGAGGCTAGAGCTCAGTTGTGTGCAGTGGAGACATCCCAAATAGTAGGGAAGGACCACAACCCCTGAAGACCAGGGAGGGAATGGAAAGCTGGCAGAGGAGTGACTGGGACCTCAGGAAGGGGCTTCGCAGTGCTGGGGAGGGGCTGACGACTCTCAGGCCAGTCCCCGTAGCAGGTGACAAATTCTGGAGCTGGCAGACGGCCGCCACCTTCAGCCCTCACTTAACTTTGGTGTTTGTTGGATCACGCTGCCCTGACAAAGTACCACAGATGGGGTGGCTAAAACGACAGAAACTTACTTTCTCACAGTTCTGGAGGCTGAAAGTCCAGGATCATGGCATCCGCAGGGGTGGTTCCTTCTGAGGGCATAGGGGAAGGGTCTGCTCCCGGCCTCTCCCTAGCCTGTAGACGGGATGGCTGTCCCTGCATAGTCACACCACCTCCTCTCAGGCTGTGTCCAAATTTCCTCTTCCTGTCAGGACACTGGTCATATTGGATTAGGGCCTACTCTAATGACCTCATTTTAACTTAATGTCCTCTTTAAGGAGTCCATCTCCAAATACAGTGACTTTCTGAGGTACTGGGGTTGGGACTTCAACATAGAAATTTGGCCGGGTTTGAAAAGTCATCTTCCTTCCCTTTTATTGGGAATTATCCTGCTAAAATGCTGTAGAGTCATTTTGCCTTTCTTATTCCCAAGGTTTTCACATTCCAGTCCTATCTATGGTGGCTATCCAGACATTCAGAAGTGGTTTTTTAGTGTCTGTTTAATGGCTTTTTGACTCCTTTTCCTGGTCATACCATGAAGTTAGAATTGACTCATTTCTAGAAGTTTGGGTCTTATTTCAGAGTCTCTCAGCATCTTGAGGAAATGCTGGAATTCCCCTCAATCCCCCTGGTAAATCATGGCGTCCAGAACTGAGCACAGTGTTCCCGTAGGATCTCCCAGTCCAGCGTGCAGAGGGATGTTACAGCCTTTCTTCTGGGCTCTGTTCCTTTATGGATCACGTCGGCTTTGGCCGTGGTTTTGTTGCTCGTTATCATCAGGACCTGTAAGGCTTTTTAATGTGTGCTGCTGCTATCCACGATCCTATTCTAGCAATCCTGCAGAGGCACACGTGTGTGCGTGTGTGTGTGTGCACATGTGTGTGCAAAACCACCACATACGTTGCTAACTTTGTCTCTATTAAATTTTGTTTGGTCAAGTTTGTTTCATCATTCCAGCCTGTCATAAACTCTCTGGACCCTTGTCAGTGCTCCTTTCTCTGCCCTTACTCCAGTCGCTAAAGAAAATGTTAACCAGGAAAGGGCCGAGCACAGATCTGTGAGGCAGCGCACCAGAGAGCTCTGTCTGGGTTGACACTGCACCATTAAAAAGTCCTCTGGATTTGCATGCTCGGTGATTTGTGACCTTTATGGAGCCACCAGTAGCCTGCATTTTTCCAACTTATTCCCACGGACATATGAGAGACTTTGTTGACTATCCTGCTTAAATATAAATAATAATAGCAATTTGTTTGTACCTTCCCCCAAATCTAAAGCTAATGAGTTTCTAAGGAAAAAAGTAAAGAATTCTTCCTCTTAATTTGTTCATGGTTAACGTGTGCCAGCTCTGTTACAAACATTGCCCCTTTTAAGTAATTATAAGCCACGCATTTAGTACAGTAGCTGTGAGTTTTACATGAGAATAAAGTCAATTTCTACAGTCTCTAGTTTTCAGAAACTATCTTTTTCTCTCTGTTGAAAATTTTCACATTTTCTCAATTTCAAACCTCATTCTCCTATACGAATTTAAAACATATGAGGCAAGTTTTGTTCAAGCAAGCTTTGAATTAGAGTAATCTAAGGACTCTCAAAAAAGAGGGTAAAAGCAACTGAGGGGATCTGCCCCATCCCACAAATAAACATCACAACAGAGGGATCCAATGCCAAAAATGCAGGCTTTGAGGGTGACATTTATTTACTTCATACTCCATGCTCCTGTGGATGTTGTTCCACTACCAAAAGGTTTGGGTGAAACAGTCACTGTATGAAGACTCATACAGTGGAAAAGGAGAAACTCTCTGTACTCCACATTTATATTGAATTTAGTAGTTGAATCTGTATCCTAAATTGGCGCTGCTTATTCCCTGAGTGTTTGATGGGTCTCAACAACATTGTGAGATCCTTGAGGACAGAGGCTATGTCATATCACTCCTTAGGAGCTCTACGGCGATTAGCACAGCACAAAGACATACAAAATTTCACTAAGTACCAGCTGTCTTGACTTGAAAGAAGCAATAAATGAGAGCCAAGAAACTAGAGTAACATCAAAATTATGTTTTAAGCAGGTGACATGCGTACCTGCATCTTTTCTTTGTCACTTGCACATCCACCATATAGCCAGTTATCACCAGAATGCAAGCACAGCCGGCATGCAAGAATTGCTGAGTGATGAGTCACTGAAGGTTGGAAATCTAGATGTGAGGTCTAATCCAGTCCAGTGGTTCTCAAACTCGAATATGCATCAGAATCCACTTGGAAGACTTTTTAAGGCACAGATTGCTGGGCTCCACTCAGAGTTTTCTATCTGTTGGTCCAGGGTGGGGCCTTAAAATTTGCATTTCCAACAAGCTCCCGAGTGACACTGATACGGCTGGATGGGGGCCCACACTTGAAGAACCACTGCGCTCGCGTATGTGCTTGAAAAGGCAACTGCTCTTACAGCACAGACACCACCTTCAGTACAATGCACTGCTTTGTGCTTTAGCTCCTCTGCTTGGCTATTTTACATGGATGCGTTGGAACACCTAACATTCTCAGATTGTAATTGTTATTATCCTCTATGTTTTCACTATATTCTCATTCCTACAACTTTTGGAAGGTGAAAAAGGGGTTGATCTTCTGGATCGGATTGTATGAAACGATGCTCTGGAGATCGGGCTGACTTCCCTTCCTTCGGCAAAACTTCAGTACGAATGATGGCCTTTGTGATGATGTGCACGGCACACCCAGCCATGGCCTGGCCCCAACAAGCTGCAGACTTGGGGATGAACATATGATTTATATATTTATAGGAAAGGAGAGAGAGAGAGAGAGAGAGACGTTAGATAAATTCTAAGAAATAATCTCATGAATTAATGAATAAACTTTTTTGTCATAGAATTCTCAGAGGAAAAAAAGAAGTTATAATTCATGAAACACCATGTGGTTCAGATCTCTATTGTTTCTTATCAAGATTATTAAACTCAGCCCTCCGCATCTTCCACTTTGATCTATTTCAAACTATCCCAAATATGGTATCGGACTAATTCACTCAACCACAGGCCTGAGAATGTCACCCCCTTGAGCCAGCACTTTCCGCAATATTTATCTCTCCTCAAATGGGATGAGGCGTTTCCAAAAGTAAAAGCAAAGAAAACAAGTCCATAAAGGAAAATCTTCAAAGATTCAATATATAAAAATGTAAAAGATCTTTATATTAAAAAACCCACAGAAATGAAAAGATAAATAATAAACAGAGAAAAAAATAGGTGCAACATATATGACAGGCTAGGAAGTACCTTTAATATATAAAGAAATCTTATAAATCAATAATAAAAGGGTAAATGCATTACAGAAAAAATTGGGCAAGGACACAAGAGAGAAAATTTACAAATTACAGAAATGATATTCTGAGAGCTTTATAGAATTCAAGCAACATCCCTTGAGCCAACACTTGGTGGGTCTCTTGGACATCTGAACAATCTAGGAACCTCAAACATTTCACCATGGTTGACTCCTACTGGACCTCTGCTAACCAATTTCTATAGTAGTAGTGTGAGTATCACAGTATCCCTCCAAAACCCTGACAGCAAATTAGAGCCAGAAGATTTTGCAAAACAAAGCCAATTAAAAGCAGGAGAAAAGAAATCAAGAAGCAATCCTAAGGTCAACTCTGATGGAAAAAAAACAAGAAATGGGGCCTTCTGGCATAGTAAGTGAAGACCATTAACCCTGGTTAAGACAGAAGTTTTCGATCCAAAGATGAAAATAAAAATGATGCCCCGTGCAAGCTGACAGCACACACAGCTAGATGTCTTTCTATTTGGAAAGGAAGTTCCTAGGTTTTTGGTATCCTGCAGAAAATTCTAAATTCCTGGAGAGTTTTACTGAATTAAGATAATTAGATCTGGTAGTAACCCCAGAAGTATGCCTAAGGCTAAAAATCCCTGAGACAATGATTATTATGGACACCAGAATGTGGTAATAAATTCGAGAAAATTAAATCATACTGAAAACATCATTTAATTAAGTCTTTCAGTTAAGTAAGATATGTTAAAAGAGGTAAGATTTATACCTTCATCTAATCCTCGCCCAGCCAAGTACATAGCCTGTATTCAAAAAACGGAACAAACAAAACCCCCCTTTTCTTTTATAATATACAAATTCGCAAGTTAACGTATTTGGTGCTAAATTCCATTATGTCTCTTGTGGGCCAAAATAATAATAATTACCATTATTGGACATTTAGTGCTGAGATAAGCTCTTTAGAGACATTATTTTATTTAATCTTCACAGTAACTTCATTAAGAAGATATTCTTCCCCTGTTTTACTCTTAAAGAAGTTACGGCTTAATGAAATCAAGTAACTTGCCCAAGGGCATACAATTGGTAATGATAATGTCCCTAATTTTACACTTCTTACTGTATAATCAATAACAATTCCTATCTTCTTGTTTTCTAAACTGTGTTTAAATCAAAAAGTGTTTAACTCAACGGTACCTTTCTTATAACTCTTAAAGTGTAAAAAATAATCAGAATGGCACTTTAACTTTATACTGAGTTTATTAGCACGTGGCCAGGATGACTCGGATTGCTCACCAGCGTTCATGCCGTAATCATGATGCTTGTGCAGAGGTGCAGCAACTGTCTGCACATTTCCTGGTGTTTGTGGTTTTTATTAACACTTATAGTCCTCAATGCTGAAATTTCGAGGTTTTCAAGTGTCGTATTTACACGTGGAGACTCCTGTAGAGGCTTTTCTCCTGCTGTGCAGTTCCAATGAGAACATACGAGTTCGAACTGAAGGGAAATGGTTGGCTTAAATTGGCAATATTAGACCTCTTTGAAAATGTAAGATGGTAAACAGGCCTTTGCTAATGTTCATCAATGTGCTGGGAACATCCTGAAGCTTGATACCTTGAATTGTCATGTACGTGATTTCCACGGAATATTTGTAAAAGAAGAGAGAAAGGCGCTAAATTTACTCTTAGAAAGCTTCAATAGTTTTTTTTATTGGAATACAATAGTAAAATTTTTAACCACTCTGAAATATGACTCAATTTCTTTTCCTTTGAGAATACCCCTTCTTAATATTTCTATTTCTTTTTTTTAATTTTCTTTGAATCTGTAGTTACTTAACTGTAGGGAAAATTTGCAAATTCAGTCTGTGAAATCCTACATACATGAACAATATTTAAACTTTCCAGTCTTCCAACAAATAAAAGCCAGGTTCACAAATCAAGAGAACCCAACACATTAAATCAACCAGCACTGCCAGCCTGTCAGTAGCCAATAAATTAGCATTGTTGAAAATAAAGTTATGCTTGCTTATAAAAGCAGCTATTATTGATGAGTACAACACATCAACCTTCAAACAGCAGTGGTGGCATAAACCCACGCAGGAAAAAATAGCTATCATTGGTTGAGTATCTACCAGTATCCAGACACTTTACCCACAGCATCGTGTTTATTCTTCCTAACATCCTTGCAGGTGGGTATCAATAAATTTCCTTTATGGATGAGAAAACCAAAGCTCAGGAGGTCAGGGTCACTTAGTAAGTACCTGAGATCTAAGCCCAGATCTCCAAAACTCATGGCCCCTGCCCCACCACACCACACCACGATGACATCACTAACGAGGTACCGGTGGAGACCCTCATTCTACTTTCTAGAATGTATTATCACACACTGGCATCTGTTGCAATCACTGCCTCAGGGTTGTTAGCTCTAACTTTGATTTGGGGTCACTATCTAATCCGAATACCTAACTAAATTCAGGAAACTTGCCAGGAATTTAGAATTTTCTGCAGAACACCAAAAGCCTAGGAACCTTCTTTACAAATAGGAAGGATGCTATTGGTATACGATTTTAGCATGTACAGAGCATCATTTTGTATGTTAATCCTTAGTTTGGGGACTTCTGGCCAAACTCCAGTTAATTTTCTGTGCCAGAGGGCCCTGTTTCCATTCAGGTTGGGTTTCTTGATTTCTTGGCTTCTGTTTTTAAAGGGCTTTGCCATTGCAAGCTTTCAGCTCTGATTTGGGGTCAGAATTTTGGAGGGATTCATTAAAAGAGGCTCAGCGGGAGTGAGTCAGTGATGAGATGTTTTAGGACATGGGATTGTTCATACATCCAGGACACTCACCAAATGATGGCTGGAGACATATTGATTTGAATTCTAAAATGCCCTGAGAAGGCTGTTTCTGCAGTTGCTATTATACATTTAAAATAACTGACACCCAGCCACCACCTTTAAAAAACATCTTTTTGTGAAGTCAGTTTTTAATAGGTGAGAATATTCTTTCTACATGGGCAGATTTGGGGTTGTAGAGCATGAAGCTTACATAATTTTGGGAACTGTCTTTAAGAAAAAGAATATAAAATTAAAAATACAAAATTATGTATTAAAGTTAATATTTTTTAGAATGAGGAAAACCCACAGCAAATTACAAGTGTAAAAAAGTTGAAAAAGCCATAAATAGCACAAAATCCACAAATATAATCTATCATGCTCTATAATATGTCCAAAGTTTTTTGGTTAATATCGTTCAACTGCCTCTCCAGATGACAAAAGTTGTGTAATATCAATTTCTACAGAGATTATTGAAAGATTATTTAATGTTTCCCCTGTCATGGTTAATCTGTTTTTGAAAAATTATTCCTTCTTTAGAAAAGTTTCTTAGAGCTTCATTTGTTATTGGTAAAATTTCAGGACTGTTGTCAAATTTGAGAAGGATCTCTATCTAATTACCTTCGTTATAAGAGTTGTGAGATATAGAAAAATTTTTCATAGACTAGCCTCTGGCTTTGCTCATTTCAACTGTTGCCTCCACTATCCACACACTTCCAGTGCTGGTGCCATTGAACAAGGTCCTATGGCAGTGCACATCCATGTCACAAAGATAGAAGACATGAATATTGCTAGAAGTCGTTCCTATACCAAGTTATTTAGCTGTAACTTAACTATTCGTGGAAGAAATTGCAAACCACATAAATACGTCCTGGTAAACCCATACTAAATATATCCCTAACTCAACTTCCCCACAAATGCCCACAACCAGTGCAAGTACCACCTGGCCAAGGGCAAGGGATGGGGGTGGGGCAGGGGTGGAGCTCAAAGTGGAAAGAGGCAGCAGACACAGCCAACTGCCATTGAAGTACCTCAGTAAAGCATGTCATCAGGTGGACACAGTGCTAGGGCCTCTTCCAAGGGCTTTGAAGGGGCCTGTGCCCATGAGGTGCCCTGGGACTTAAGCTTTACTAACTTCATGGGGAAAAGGAGGCCGTCAGGTGTGGCCCTACAAGCTTCCTAACCCACAAGCCACCAAGTTGGTACTGGACTCCAGACATGAATCAGAAGTTAACCCACGATTCTATGTAAAAGCAGCCTCATAATTCCAACCGGAAAATCAAAACATTGTCCTCAAGAACAATAAGATTTGGGGTTCCCTTGCTTCACCCCTACCCCATACCAGACAGAATAAGCAGAATGTCATCAGCTCTAAACTGCGGGCGACTGTTCCCAAGAGCAGCCAGAAAGGGAATGATTCTGCTCCACCAAGTGGGGACAGAGGTGCCCTGTGCCCATGTACCCCTACCCCATTCCCAGAAACAACCTGACTGCCCATAATGAACTGGTTTCCTTCCCCCGTGGGCCCCAGGAGCTGGTCCACCTACTTCCCTGTCCACTTCTTATTTCAGCCCGGGGTTTTGATAGCCATTTAGGGAAGAGATGTCTCAGAGCTCCCTCAGTGTGCTGTGGCTCAAATACACACCTAGACACACACTACTTTTCTGGCATTTTCCAAGGGGATGCCTCCCTTCATGTCACTCACCCTCCTCTTGTTTTTTCCCCCTATGTAGATATAATAAAAACAGGCACTCCTTGTTATGGAAAAGAGCAAAGGGGAGGGGGTATGGCACAGAATAGAGAGAGAAATAAAAAAGACTCAGTTGCATTTGAGGAAAATCAGGACTTGGACAGTAACCGAGGAATTTTCTTTAAGAAGCAACACAGGACGCTCCGTGAGTGAGATGCTACAAGAAATCCTGCCTAGCCTTGCCACGCTGGGGAGACCACGATGGGTGGAACAAGCTTTGATAACAGTCCTATCCCTTTCTTCCTCTGCCTTTCTAATCACTCACTAGCAGAGGAGGCAAGATAGGATGGGAAAGAAAGTTCTGGAAAGAAAGTTCCTGGAAGTAATGAGACAGTAAAGATGGTAAAGGGAACCCCAAACAATGGCCATGGCCACTGGTTGGGACAGCTGATCCCCCTGGCTATCCACAAAGAAGACACCAGCAGGAAGGAGCGTGGCCGGCAATATAGATACTCCACACCTTTTTTTAAAAAAAAAATTCTTTTTCCTCAGGTTCACAAACTGAAGGGCATTTAAAGAAAACTGAAGGGCTAGTATAATGTCAAGGTTAACATTTTAATTGCATAAAACATGGAGAAAGCCTATGCTTGTCATTTTTACAAGGTTACCTTTCCCGTACAATGGACGCTTTCATCCAACAACTCTATACGAGTTGGTGACATGACATAGAATGTGACTCACATAAATGGAAGAGCTCTCACTCTTTTTTCCTCTATAGCTCCTCCACAAGGCACCATCAGGTAGCTAAATTGTGGCCTTTTAAACCTTTCCTCACAGATAAGAAATGCACATATATGTGTCATTTTGTAGTTTTGAATGCACAAGGCCTAATTCGCCAGTACGTCTGGCCCCTCGGTGCCCAGAGCCCCATCGACTTCAAAGAGGGTTTTGCAGGTGGAATGGCAGATAAGCGGTGGAGAATTTAGCTCTTTTGGATGATGTGATCACATAACAAAAGGCTGCTGTAACCCTGCGAGAAGGGAAAGTTAAGGTTACTGTTGGAGCCTTAACTCTGAATTCCCTGAATCTAGGGCAATCCGGAGTACATAGCCCCACAGTGCAACACTTCACAGTGCTTTACAATGAGCGGAAAAAGAGAAAGAAAAAAGTCTTGTAAAGGATGGGAAGCCTTTCAGATCTGGGCATTGAATCTCAGTTTTCTTTTTTTTGAAAAATAACTTTCCAAGGTTGAAAAGTAGCTGAAGTAAGTTTCTACACATTACACACACTTAGGAAAATAACAGCTCTAGGTATTAGATGTGGAAGGGACAAGTGTCCTTATAGGTTTATACATAAATGTCTGCTTAAGTTTTCATTTCATAGCACTCAGGAATACAAAGGGGATTGTCATCCACAGCACAGACTTTTAAATAAAAGACCATCATTCTCACCACCAGTTTAGAGATCGATCTCCAAATCCTCAGGCGTTATTGCCTTAAATACCAAAATGAAGATGTAGTCCCCTTAAAACAGGATTGGTTCTTTTTAAAATTAAGAAAACGCCACCACACATCAGTTCATATTCTGTGATGCTAAAGGATCTCACCTGTCACCTTACATGTGTACAACATGCTAGTTTTGTTCTCCCAGCCAGGAGGAAGGCAGCATTGGGGTATCACCCAGAACTGAAAGCATCGGTTTGCCTGAATGAAAGGCAGCAAGGGAGTCTGTGACTCAGAGAGAGGGCCCGCGTGGAAGTCCCTTATGTGCCTGCAGCAGGGACCCCCACCAGCTGCCTGCCTTTGCCCCCCTCTATCCAAGAGAGGGGTAAGGACGCGAAGCAGGACCACGATGACCTAGAGTGAAAGGGACGTCAATCTGAACTGGGGGGACAATTAGGAGGGTGAACCTCCAGGGAAGTAGGACACATCCAGTTTGGGTAGCGTCGTCCTGGTATGTGGTTTTTAACAGTAGTTCAGAAGAGAGAATGGGGAGTAGATTCCCAGGTTCCCAAGTGGCTGTCCAAGATCCCAGCTGACCTCTTTCCCCCTCTGCACTCCCTCAATGAAAAGCCCAGCCCTCAACAGAAGCTCTGAGGAGGCGAAAGATCTCTGCTAAGTAAGGACAAGGCTTAAGGGGAACCCACTCACACTGTGCAAGAGGAACGAGTGGCCACATGGACGCATGTTATGCTCGTGCAGAGCAGCCAGGGATCTCCTTTAAAACAAAAATGCATCAGGTCGTATCACCCTTCTGCTCAGAACTCTCTAGGAGTTTCTGTTGCACTCCTGCCACCTCGCCCGCCACCGCCTTCACCATGACACTCACCACCTCGTGCCACGTTAGGTCACGTGCCTGCCTACCGTGCTGGTTATGTACTTTCTGCCTCCCCCGCTAGAATGTGAGCTCCACAAGGGCAGAGATGCTTGCCCGTTTTTAGCCCTGACTTGCCTTTAGTCCCCGAAATGGTGCCTGACACCTACCAGTGGCCAATAAATATCTGTTGAATGAACAGGTTAATTAATGGATGAATGGATAAAGGATGTCAAGGCATTAGACAGGACAGGAGTAATGCAGTGACCTAGCTGTATGGTGTAGGTAGAGATGAAGACAGAGACAGCAATGGCTGCAGTTATAGATGAAGTCACACGTAAAGGCCGTGATAGAGACACACACAGCTAGGTGTAAAATAAAGGAACAATGTATACAAAGGCCAAGTGAAGAATTTATCCTGAAAGAAATTTTTTAAAGAAGAAAAAAAATTCCTCTATAAAGGAAATGAACCAGGACATGTAATTAATGAAACAAGACCTCACAGAGGTGATGGTGACACTGAATGAAATTTTTAAAGGAAGAATTCGGGACTACAAAAACACACTGTAAATCAGAATACTACTATTTTTTTTGTTTATGTATTTATTTATTTACTTTTTTGAGACAGAGTCTCACTGTGTTGCCCTGGCTAGAGTGCCGTGGCGTCAGCCTAGCTCACAGCAACCTCAAACTCCTGGGCTCAAGCAATCCTTCTGCCTCAGACCCCCGAGTAGCTGGGACTACAGGTATGTGCCCGGCTAATTTTTTCAATTTTTGGTAGAGACGGGTCTCACTCTTGCTCAGGCTGGTCTCGAACTCCTGAGCT